>JASANG010000468.1:0-40515 GCA_030248215.1 Enoplolaimus lenunculus
TGTTCTTCAAACTGAGTTTTGGCCTCCGGTTCCATATAATAAATTAACCTTCGGTTCCGGCTCCGGTAGAATTTCGGCGGAGGTTCCGGCGATTTCGGTAGTGAAATTTTAAAATTTATCTTTTTGGCGCGTTTTGTTTCAACATTTAGCACAATTTTCAAGAAACAACTGCGGTGAGATTTCTTAAAAAATAAGCGTAAAAGCAAACGATTTAACAACACATTACAGATATTTGCTAACATTATTGACCTCCGGTTCCGGTGCACTGCAAAAATGGTGAGGGAGTCAAGTTTGACTCAGTTTGTGTAGTCCGGAAAAGCCTATTTCGGAAACAGTCAATTTGACTCACCATTTTTGCAGAGTATTTTTCAACTCCGGTAAGCCCTGTTATAGCGCGAACTTATGTCAAAGCCGGAGTCAGACCTCCTGTCGTACCCTTCTGCCTAGCAGTTGGGACACTTGCGCATGGGCTAGTAAACAACCGTCTGTTATTAACACGCGCCAGTTACAATTATAAAATGAACACAAACTTAGCAAAAGAAACAACGTATCGCTCTTCATTTCACGGTGATCGTGCAAAGACCTTGTTGCTTTGAACTCTTTCACTGACAAGATTTAGGAATCGCGGAATTAAACGGAATCGCTCATAAAATTTAAAACCCACACCAGTTTAAATAAACGTTTATTTACACTTTACCTATTATTGACTAAACATAAAAATATGTTATAAAAATCAAATCTGCAATATTTAAATGATCATAGTATATCCGTTTTAGATTTTAGTATATGCCCGTGTCATTTCCGTTAATCTGCTATTCATCAAAAAATCAAGTATTGTTCTGCAGCCATTTGGGTCAGCATATGAAAACCTTTCGCTTTTCAATAAATGGCTTTCAGTAGGGTGCAACCGGAGGAGGGAATTATCGGAGCAGTAGGTCAACAAAACTTGACGGAGCTGGAGGTCAACAAATCTTGCCAGTCAGCAAATCTTGCCCGAGATGACGCGGATTTAGGTATTGTTCAAACAATGCTTATTAGCAAAAAGTTGTAAAATGTCAAAAATTTTGGTTTTAGATTTTACAAGAAATTCCGACAATTTGTTCCAAACATTGCACCAAAACCTAGTCAAACGCACCGAACGATAGGTACAATTATCTCCGTCAAAATTTGTACCAGAGTGAAAAGCGGAGGTCGATTTTCTGCCGCAGACGGAACCAGATATCCGGTTGAGCCACTTGGGTACACTGCGAAAAATGATAATTTTGTATAGACTCTAAGTTAGATTCTTAGAAGTCAAACATAGCGTTAGCTAAAACAGAAATAACATAAGTATATAACTTATCCGTCCACTGCAAGGCAAATAATATCTTAATATTTTCACAAAATATCCATAAAAATATTTTTTAACCATAGTGTTATAGCTACACTTTTGTATAACAAACCAGTAAACTGACAAATAATGGCTACTAATTAAGATAAATTTCACAGGTGATATTACAAATAAGTATAGAATAAACTTGATTGTTAAAACAATACGATTGCTCAGATTCACCGAATATCGTCACATTTCCTGATCGAGACTAGAAATCGTATGGCTATGCAAACACCGTCAACACATTAAAATTAGGGCGTGTATTTTTTAATTACTCAATAAAATTATGTAGTTAAGATTAAGGGAATGCGATCAAGGATGAATCAATTTAAAAAGGTTAACAGTGCATGTTACTCCTGAAATGAATCGAAGAATCAAAATAATTTGTATTATACATTTTACTTCATTACAGAACTATATGTCCTTACATGCTTGAATGACAAAGTGAAGTTTGCCACTTACCAACAACAGTTCTCCAAACAACGTTTAAAGTTAAAACGTGAAATAACCTAACATTAGCATTTATCACAATGTCGAGATGCCCTTAAAATAGTTCACATACAATATTCCAAGTGACACTGAACCATGCGACTCGTCATATTACATTATACAAGCTTAAAACAGACATTTTACAATCACACGATATGCAAAAGCAAAGCAAATTAAAAGGACATTAGACTGCGTTGCACGTTATATACATTACGTTAATACTTAAACCAGCAACCGAGAAGAAAGAGCACAATTCCATAGCTAATATTGTTTAATAGAAATAAAAACCAAATATCATCATAACAACTACCATAAATTCTATGGCGAGCGTACAAACACTTAATGCAAAACAACCTCCGATTCTGCACCTGATAAAGAATCAAACTTTTGACTGCGAAGCTACCACGTCAGGAAAGCTTTAGGTGCCGCATGAGCAATCGATAAACAAAGGAATCGTCTCTTGTACGCAACCCCTGTATTAAGATCAAGACTTAGGGAAAGGCTTAAACAAAAGCTTTGTCACAGTTTCAGGTAAGCATTATTAAACCTAAGCCAGACGCTAACCCCAACTTCATGTCAAAACCTGTGGTAACAATTGTACACGAGCCAAAGCAACGTATGTCATTTTTACTATAATCAGCAAACATCACTCAATAGTGTAGCGCTGCGCTATACCTTTTTATATCGATCGGTACTGTGTTACGGTGTCGGACGGCACCGGAAGCAACTTTTAAAAAACTTATCCCGTGTTCGGTGCCGTCGACTGCCGGACGAGAAGGAAAGCGCAATTAACAACATCGTGTGTCCCAAGTAAAATTACGTGAGCGATGTGCCATATTAACTGACTTTTAATGCGGCAAAATCCAAAAATTAAAATCCTTACCCTCCTCAGTTTAAAGCGCATATAAAATATCAAGCGAAAATGTTAAAAAGTGACAATATTGGAGAAAGCGAATTGTATAGTCTATTGCACACGTAGTACCCGAAATCCAGAGTCCAATGAGAGTATCGTCGCAACCGCAAGTTGTCCAGATGGCGCATTAGCATATTGTAGCTAGCACCCAACGCCCAGCTGACTTCCGTGTGACCGGCTAATTTTTTCGCTAGCTAAGATAATGCAATTGAAAATCATAGAACAAATGGGGCTTTGACAAGGGGCTGGAATATTGCTATACCTTAACACAGATTTCCCTGGCAGGGGTTTTCTCCAATCGGTGAATGCCAAAAGTTTCAAACCTTCTCGCCAGCTCAAAACAGGTTGTTTACGGTCGACAGACCTAAATTTCTTCTGCTTAAAACATAACTGCTGCTCTCAATCAACTGCAAATATCATTAACTTTGCAGTAATTTTCGAAACTTGGAGTACAATTACTGCTTGAGTATCAAAATTTTCCGCCTCCATGGCTACGGCCGTATCTATTGTTATGAACTGTATCCGATCTCAGGTTGTATTATGCAAAAAGTGAATACAAGTAGCACGCGACTCACGTAGATATGTTTGCTAGGCATTAGTCCATAACCGTCAGAGAGCAAGGAATGAATATACGTCAGATCGAAACACTGCCATGGACGCCAATGTTCCGGTCCCAGCTCAGACGAACGGCGTTTGCAAGCTGAAATAAAAAAATAATAGCCAGCGCAAATTACCATCATGTAAGACACAGTATACTTGATATAGAGTTGCGCTAAACATTTCAAGTTTTTAAAAACGAGCATAAATGCCGTCCGCGTTATGCTGTACAATCGTGTCGTATGGGAAAAGATGGAGGCAACTGAAGTGTGGGGAGGGGCGATTCACTCAGGTTCACGCTGAGGGAATTTTATACGTTATATACGCTTGTACTCACTTTCACAATATAATATCTACTTCTGGAATCAGTTGACGATATTTTGGCTAATAAATGGTCCGAATTCGCCATAAATTGTAGGTTTCAGCTCGTTGTAAACGTTTTAAAGTGTACGTTACTTCGAAGTTGTTCGGTAAAGGCGCAAACATTGCTTATCATCACCTCTCAAAGCGCATTCATTACAAACCGAACATCACCCTAACGTACCTTTAACTGCAGCAGATCTGATATCATCAACTGACGTCAAACTTCCAGAACCTTCTGAAATATAGCAGCATTAGTTCAATACTGTAGAAAAATTCGGCAAATAAAATCGAAAGCTTATTTAAAACAAGCTTTACGTAAGGTCTAGCACAATCCATTCTTTACTTCCGAAATTTTATGTCACAATGGTGAATGAGAAAGAAACACATACATACAAAGAAGTACTTTGGACAATAAAGCTCAATTTTATACGTGTTCTATGTGTTCAGTAGTGATATTAAGTCGAATCTCATTTTACGACCTCCCTGCTACGGATTAAAGTTTAGTTTTCCTACCTAACTTATGTTGAAAGTATAATCAAAAGCGAAATAAATAGGCGGAATTAGGTGTATCAGTATATAGCCCCCCCGGATGGGCTAATATAACTCCTCACATCGCAAACAAAAACATTTACCTATCACAGAACATTGAGCAGGTCTTTCGTAATAATACGAAAATCCATAAATTTCGCGATCGTTTAGCTCTGCAGGAATATTAAAATTGCTTAGATTGACAAAATGCGACACTTGTTCACGACACGCATCAAACCCGTAAGATTCCTCCCCGCTAAAACAAAAACAATACGATAGACTTTAACGCAGCACTTGAATGATATTATAAGCCTTAGAATCAAAATGACTTGAGCTTATTTCGCGCACCCGGACCCACCTTTATTAATAGACTGAAAATTTGAAAAGGCTCTCTTGTCACCTGATAAAAACATGATCGTGGTTAGCGCAAACTAAGCTCAGAGCCATACGTTTTGTTCAAAATTACCAATCAAAGCTACTGGCCTTTCCTTCAAGGTAAAGCCGTCTTATTCGCATTCTGTCTATTGAAACTCAACGTTTTTCCTTACCGAACAACTCTGGTCCCCTCGTAATTCCATTCCAATGTGTAATCGCCTGGAAAGCATGGTGAATACAGACTTGCTCCTAAAACAAGAACAATATTATTAATAAAACAGGTTGATTCTTCATCTTGTTATAACTACATTGAAATTCAATACACTAATGATAATGGTTACCTACCTGGGGTTCTTCAGTCTGCCGGAGAGTGGGAAGAGTCCTCCACTATTAGGGGGAGGCTAAATGTGATGGGAGAAAGTAAATTCTTTGTAAATTAAAATTCGTGCTTTTACGCTTCGCACTTTTGCTGGAAAGGCTTCTAGTAACAATTGCAATTATTCATGCGGAACGCTAAAACTGGTATAAATTACACTCAGAAAATCTGAAAATGCTCTGCGTCAGTTCAAAATATATTGTTTTAGCTTTCAACTTCGAGTAATGCCTTGCTTTTTAAATACTAACCGTTAGATTTCGGATGATTGAGCAACGCATGCAGCCTAGCTTCGATTAAGCCGTTGCGTAGATAGCTAAAAGTATAAAAGTTTCTTATATACTTCCTTGCACATTTGAGTGATAAGATTTAGACTTATGCAAAGGCTTAGGCATAGGTAGGCTTTTTCCTAAACCTAACCCTGAGCTCAAGAGTAAATGTGGGGCAAGCGTACAAGAGCCAGATAGCAACAGCGATGGATACGTTCTCAAAACGTTCGTTATATAACCGGTAATCGAGACACGGTTTATGCTAAATAACCTAGAATATTAATCCTTGCACTGATCCTATAATCCTTGAAGTGATCCTAACGCTAGCTAACTGAAATTTTTCTGACAGTCACTATCAACGGGGTCTACTCGTTCAACCCCTAAAGCACACAGTGAAATCTACAGCGAAACTCCATGTGGTGAACCACCTTCCTACGGGTAGCGCTATACTTTTGATGACATGCAGCGCCGTCCGTCACCCTCCGGCGCCGTCCATAACTGTACGTCACAGTTCGATATCGTACGTGAATTACTGAGGTACCATACCGTATGTGACGGACGGCACAGCACGACAATTATAGCACCATCGTTAGACAACCAAATATATTAAACACTACACGTATTCATAGCACTGAACTCAAAGCAAACACAATAAAACCGAGCAAATACAGTAACCTCTACCCACCAAAATTCATTACAGATTCAAATTACATTACCGGATTTGTTAACTAAAAGAATCTACCCAATAAGCCTAAACATAAGCCTACGCCCCCAGCCCCTTAGCCCAAAAGTCTCACTGTCTCACAGTTGACACTCTCTACATTCAATACCTGACACCTTAAGCATAAATAATGCAATCAACATTAATGATTGAGCAATAAAAACAGAAGTTGCGATATTCACCAAGTCCATTTTGCAAACATTTCCTCATACCTGCGCGAATATAAATTCATTGTAATGTTTTCGTTGAGTACAAACGTATGCTTAAATTCGGATGGTGCATTGCGCAGAGTTTCTGGTCTTCGAGGAAGAAACGTAATTTGCGTTGATGCTCCGCCAAGATCAAGCGCTACTGCAGTTTCTGGTTTCGGACCTTTAATACAGCAATGGCTATGATTTATCCTTCTACTACATATTTAAAGTTGCAGAATTAAATTCAAAGGAATTTTTGTGTTTTTTAACCGTAACAACAGTTTGGCAAATTCAAGGACCAACTTAAGACCTGAACAACTTTTGTACATGGTGTAAACATTGGTCAAGCCAAAAACACTAACTCTTTGAAGGCGCTTCTTGAAGTTTATCGAGCAAGTAATTGAGCGTAAACCAAGCGTAGAGACCTGCAATAAAAGCACAAATTTCAGTTTTGTTAAAATTTGAGCAGTTACCACGCAACGCATGCTACATATTGCAGGAATAGGAATCTTAAAAATTTGCGATTGGCTATCGTTGTTATGTTACGGCTTTAACAACCTCTCTAGCATTTTTGTCAGCAAAACGAAGATTGTATATACATGCTTTCTAGATCTCCTGCATGCACACGTATGCAACAACTTATTAGAGTTCCAGTTAGTTATAGGCATAGTAACGTATGTAAGTTATACCTTCATTGATCCCGTCCATCACAGCAACTGACTTATCGTCGATAACAAACCGAGTTTCTGAGCGAAAAATCTTTCTCACCTGAAATCGTGTGGAAGCACCAAAATTATATTCATATAATTGAACACATCCAAGAATTGCAACAATTCAATTAGCAAAAAAGTACTCAATCCAAACATCTTTCACTCGATATCATCTCACCAAATGTGAGCTAACAGACAATTGAGACAAATATAACATTCCGTTGAGCCAAACTTCGCTTCTGACAGGTCGATTTGATACGCCAGGCAATGAATTTCCTTCTTCGCAATTTCAATGAGCGTTCATTATGTTGTTCGAAGTTATCAAGTTAATTTTACAAAACCATCAAAAACTCGCATGATTCGCAACAAAATTCAAGAATGAGTTATAATAAACTAAATTTCCAACAATTTTTTGGTATGCAAAATTTTTGTTTTCTTTCAAAATGTCTGCAGCGAAAAACTTAAAAGAAATTGCCTTTTAAATTCTAATAAAATTTCAAACACAACAAATTTATTTTTTAGAATATTTACTGTTACGCTTTTCAACTGTCTAGCGCAAAATACCTGATGCTGAACCCTGCATTTATTTTTTCCTGTTCCCGTTGCTTACGAACATTTTCAAACAACAGCATGTTTCAGCGAACACACACAGATAGTTCACCGGCAATTACACACGGTAATTTGGCATCCACTAAACACAGAATAACTTACTTCATTTAGTATTGCCTCCACAGTATCCTCTGATAATAATCGAAGGCCACCAGTGGCAAGCAAAGCAATGGGTGTATATTCCCAATGACTTTCAGGCACTGTCGATTGAGACAATTTAAGCAGCGGTAGAAGACTTTGTGCGGCCTATATATAAAATATTTAAAAGTGTAAAACACTGATACACTCCAAGTATGATTGGAATTCCTAATGGAAATCAAACACAAAAAACATCAAAAAGTCATCGTGGCACGGGATAGGCAGTCTCGGTGGAACCGGCCATGAAACGGTCTCGGTCAATTTTGTCGTTTTTGTGGTTTTGTAGTTTTAGTATTTTTTCAGAATATCTGCTCTAACTATTGCGCAACTACCAAAATTCATAGATTCACAGCGAAATTTTATTCATCAGATAACAGTTAGTTCAACACTACCGCCATGATCTCTGGTCTCGGTTCCAAGCCACCGAGACTCAAAAAACCGAGACCGAGACCAGTCAAACACCGAGACTTGCCAAGACCGAGACTACCATCCCTGATCATGGTTACGTCATTCTGAGGAATATTTTGATGGACATGACACAAAATAGCGCAACCTGTTGTAAAATGTTGTAACAAGTACAACAACTAACATGCAATTTATAGTTTGTAATCAAATTTTAGATAGACTGCACACATGGTAAACAAATCCGGACCTTCTAAACCATAATAAGTATTTACGTGATTCATTATGTCATACATACGTACCTTTTTAGGATCATCAGCAAATGAAGATAAGCCCGGCTTAACTTCATAAAACACTTCATTTGAAACTTTAAAAAGTGTACCTGCAATGAAATTTTAATATGAAAAATTTCAAAACAATTAAAATAAAATATGACCGGACAGCTGCAGATTTAGTACGGTTTTAAATAAAAGTTGAACTTTAAAAATGACAAATACAACACATAAATCAAAAGTAACTTAAAAATAAACACCACGCAACAGAAACGGATACTGTTCGATATAATGTAAACGGAAAAGTTTCATAGAACAAATGGCGGATGCAGGGAAATCTTTAAGGTTTTGAATGAATTACGTATTAATTTTTATTTCATTCAGATAACTGCAGCATATCTGTATTCTGCAATGAAACTTTGCGAGATATACACGTGATTTATAACTAATTTTTAACATAAAATAAAACAATTTCCGGTATTGCTATAACAGAGAAAGAAACAGATGCCAATTTTATCGTAAACGGATATCCGGTTAACGGGTTACATCCTGCTTACAACGTAATACAACAGCATTCTACTGCCAATCGAATCTAGCATCGCTGATATAGTGAGATGTACGTAATTTATTGTACGTAAACCAAATTGATCCAAAAACGCCTCACCAATTCCAATTTGTTACTGTTAATTTTCAACAGCTACATTGCAAACTGGACAGTTAAGCTACAGCCAGTCTTCCTAATAAAACCACCTCCAAGCAGTGTAATCTCGGACAGAGATAGCCGCCAGAGCATCCTGTACGCTTGCCCAAACCGCCTAAACCACAGTGTAACATTGAGCTTACCCGTTTCCGGTGTAGATGAAGGCACAAATTCTAGTACATGCATCCGAGTCCCTGTGCTGCCAGCGTCAATCATTGCAAAATAATACCGACAAGATAAATCGGTCACGCGGTAATGATCAGCATTTAAGTCATAACACTGCTTGATTACTTCAACATTATTTGCACATGGCTTGTCAATGTCACGACATTCCTCAGATTTTGCTGCGGTTCGCTCGTTTCGTTTCGATAAAACTTCACTAGCGTCAAAACGTCCTGAACAAAAAGCGGAACAGCTGGTTAACCCCATTGCCTAAGCAAATGCAAAATTTTCATTATAACCAAAAAGACTTTTCAATTCAAGAAAAACTTTAATAAATTCCAAAAATGTTTCGCTTCACTTGTATATTTCAGAATTTACTATAACAACATTCATAACGTTAAACAAAAATCATATCAAAAACTATAAGTATTTTCTGAAACAACATTACGCCAAGCGTTCATTGGCCACTCCTACCACGGATTACAAACCAAAAGTTGTTTAAGTACGTCTAAACGACTTACCTTGACATAGAACACAGCAACTAGCAACCAAAATGGAATTGAGCGTTTCACTGCTAGAACGACCGATGCAACTGATGACAGGGACGGTACATACAAGGTCTACAGCTATACTTGGATAACGATAATATACTAGTCATATGTTCAGGCCACATAATTTACCAAACTTCGTACATAACGCTCTAAAAATCAACCATGATAGTAGCGTTTCTTTGCATATAATACCGTTTAATAAACGCAAAAATATTCACAATGAATCGGAAAACGAATTTTTCAACTCATGTAAAACACGCAGCACAGAACACTCTGAAACAATCGTTTTGTACGATTGATATAAATTATTATATCATAAGTATCGTCACGTAAGAAACTAGTATGGGATCTGAAAATCTCTAGTTCCGATTGCACTGAATTTAACTGCGTTTTAAACACATTGTTTTAGACTACAGGCTTACATCTGTAGGTAACCGACCCAAAGATATACTCAAACTTTCGATTATAATATTTTCTTGGGGGTATTCGCAGCAGACACATATTGTTACGTATTTTAATTGAGAAATTTTACGTACTGAATTCATGCTCATAAGTTCGGAGTAGAAACGGATTCCAGTGTATTTACATGGCAACAGAAACGTGTAAAAGGTTTAAGCACAAGACCATACCAGGCGTTCACTGTTCATTTCAATTTCACTTCAAACGACTACATTCTCCAGATAACCAAGCCGAGTTCCCTTTTTAAGCCCTGTCTTTCTTCGTTTTTTCGACCCGTCTTTCGGTCGGTTACCTACAGATGTAAGCCTGTAGTCTAAAACAATGTGTTTAAAACGCAGTTAAATTCAGTGCAATCGAACTAGAGAGTTTACACATCCTACTAGTTTCTTACGTGACGATTTTCTTAATATAATAATTTATATCGATCGTACAAACGATTGTTTCAGAGTGTTCTGTGCTGCGTGTTTTACATGAGTTGAAAAATTCGTTTTCCGATTCATTGTGAATATTTTTGCGTTTATTAACGGTATTATATGCAAAGAAACGCTACTACATGGTTGCATTTTTAGAGCGTTATGTTACGGAAGTTTGTAATATTGTGGCCTGAACATATGACTCGTATTTATCGTTATTCCGGTATCGCTATCGACCCTTCTATGTTACCGTCCCTGTCATCAGTTGCATCGGTCGTTCTAGCAGTGAAACGCTCAATTCCATTTTGGTTTGCTAGTCTTGCTGTGTTCCTTATGTCAAGGTAAGTCGTTTAGACGTACTTAACAACTTTTGGTTTGTAATCCGTGGTAGGAGTCGCACAATAACGCTTGGCGTAATGTTGTTTCAGAAAATTCTTATAGTTTTTGATATGATTTTTGTTTAACGTTATGAATGTTGTTATAGTAAATTCTGAAATATACAAGTGAAGCGAAACATTTTTGGAATTTATTAAAGTTTTTCTTGATTGAAAAGTCTTTTTGGTTATAATGAAAATTTTGCATTTGCTTTAGGCAATGGGGTTAAGCCAGCTGTTCCGCTTTTTGTTAGGCGTTTTAACGCTAGGTGAAGTTTTATCGAAAACGAAACGAGCGAACCCGCACAAAATCTAGAGGGAATGTCGTGACATTGACAAGCCATGTGCAAATAATGTTGAAGTAATCAAGCAGTGTTATGACTTAAAATGCTGATCATTCCCGCGTGACCGATTTATCTTGTCGGTATTATTTTGCAATGATTGACGCTGGCAGCACAGGACTCGGATCATGTACTCAATTTTCCTTCATCTACCCGGAAACGGGTAAGTCAATGTTACATGTGGTTTAGGCGGTTTGGGCAAGGCGTACCAGGATGCTCTGGCGGCTATCTCTGTCCGAGATTACACTGCTTGGAGGTGGTTTTATTTAGGAAGACTGGCTGTAGCTTAACTTCCAGTTTGCAATGTCGCTGTTGAAAATTAACAGTAACAATTGGAATTGGGTGAGCGTTTTTGGATCAATTTGGTTTACGTACAATAAATTACGTTACATCTCACTATATCAGCGATCTAGATTCGATTGGCAGTAGAATGCTGTTGTATTACGTTGTAAGCAGATGTAACCCGTTAACCGGATATCCGTTTACGATAAAATTGGCATCTGTTTCTTTCTCTGTTATAGCAATACCGGAAATTGTTTTATTTTATGTTAAAAATTAGTTATAAATCACTGTATATCTCGCAAAGTTTCATTGCAAAATACAGATATGCTGCAGTTATCTGAATGAAATAAAAATTAATACGTAATTCATTCAAAACCTTAAAATTTCCCTCATCCGCCATTTGTTCTATGAAACTTTTCCGTTTACATTATCTCGAACAGTATCCGTTTCTGTTGCGTGGTGTTTATTTTTAAGTTACTTTTGATTTATGTGTTGTATTTGTCATTTTTAAAGTTCAACTTTTTATTTAAAACCGTACTAAATCTGCAGCTGTCCGGTCATATTTTATTTAATTGTTTTGAAATTTTTCATATTAAAATTTCATTGCAGGTACACTTTTTAAAGTTTCAAATGAAGTGTTTTATGAAGTTATAGCCGGGCTTATCTTCATTTGCTGATGATCCTAAAAAGGTACGTATGTATGACATAATGAACACGTAAATACTTATTATGGTTTAGAAGGTCCGGATTAGTTTACCATGTGTGCAGTCTATCTAAAATTTGATTACAAACTATAAATTGCATGTTAGTTGTTGTACTTGTTACAACATTTTACAACAGTTTGCGCTATTTTGTGTCATGTCCATCAAAATATTCCTCAGAATGACGTAACCATGATCAGGGATGGTAGTCTCGGTCTTGGCAAGGTCTCGGTCTTTGACTGGTCTCGGTCTCGGTTTTTTGAGTCTCGGTGGCTTGGAACCGAGACCAGAGAGTCATGGCGGTAGTGTTGAACTAACTGTTATCTGATGAATAAAATTTCGCTGTGAATCTATGAATTTTGGTAGTTGCGCAATAGTTTAACAGATCTTCTGAAAAAATACTAAAACTACAAAACCACAAAAACGACAAAATTGACGGACCGTTTCATGGCCGGTTCCCACCGGAGACTGCCTATCCCCGTGCCCCGATGACTTTTTGATGTTTTTTTGTTTGATTTCCATTAGGAATTCCAATCATACTTGGAGTGTATCAGTGTTTTACACTTTTAATATTTATATATAGGCCGCACAAACTCTTCTACCGCTGCTTAATTGTCTCAATCGACAGTGCCTGAAAGTCATTGGGAATATACACCAGTTGTTGCTCCGCTGGTGCTCGATTATCATTGAGGGATACTGTGGAGGCGATACTAAATGAAGTAAGTTTATTCTGTTTCTATACCAATACCGTGTGTCATTGCCGGTTGAACTTTTTCTGTGTGTGTTTTCGCTGAAACGTGCTGTTCTGAAAATCTTCTAAGCAACGGAACAGGAAAAAATCAATAAGTTAACTAATATGCCGCTCGAGACGGTTGGAACGTAACCTCAATATTTAAAAAATAAATTTTTGTTATTTTTGAAATTTTTATTAAATTTAAAAGGCAATTTCTTTTAAGTTTTTCGCTGCAGACATTTTGAAAGAAAACAAAATTTTGCATACCAAAAATTGTTGAAATTTGTTTATTTATACTCTTCTTCAATCTTTTCGAAATCACCTGCGAGTTTTTATATCTAATTCATTGATAACTTTAACAACATAATAACACTCAGAAATTACCCAAGGAATTCATTTGCCTCCTATCAAATCACTACGAGAAGCGAGTCTTGGCTCAGACGGAATTATATTCTTCTAATTGTCTGTTAGCTCACATTTGGTGAGATGATACGAATGAAAGATGTTTGATTGAGTACTTTTTTTTTGCTATCGATTGTTTGCAATTTCTCGATGTGTTCTATATAGAATATAATTTTGGTGCTTCCACACGATTTTCAGGTGAGAGAAAGATTTTTCGCTTTTCAGAAACTCGGTTTGTTATCGACGATAATCACTTGCTATGATGGACGGGATCAATGAAGGTATAACTTACATACGTTACTATGCCTATACTAACTGGAACTCTAATAGTTGTTGCATCACATTTGCATGCAGGAGATTAGAAAGCATGTATATACAATCTTCGTTTTGCTGACAAAAATGCTAGAGATTTTAAACCATTTGACAACGATACCAATCCAAATTCTAAGATTCCTATTCCTGCAATATGTAGCATCCTCGTGGTAACTGCTCAAATTTTAACAAAACTAGAAATTTTCTTTTTATTATCCTACCTTGTTTACGCTCAATTCTTTCGATAAACTTCAAGAAGCGCCTTACAAAGAGTTAGTGTTTTTGGCTTGACCAATGTTTACACCATGTACAAAAGTTGTTCAGGTCTTCAGTTGGTCCTTGATCCCCAAACTGTTGTTACGGTTAAAAAACACAAATTCCGTTGGTTTTCTGCCTTTTGTGTGTGGGTTCGCCTTGTTTTTGGTCCGCCTGCCCTGTCTGGCGGGCCTCGTTTCTTCCTCGCGCTCTGCGCTGCCCTGTTTGGCGTACCGTTTCTAACGAAACTACATAATTTATCTAGCAGGTATGAGGAAATGTTTCCCAAATGGACTTGGTGAATATCGCAACTTCTGTTTTTATTGCTCAATCATTAATGTTGATTGCATTATTTATGCTTTAAGGTGTCGGGTATTGAATGTTAAGAGTGTCAACTGTAGAGACAAGTGAGACTTTTGGGCTAAGGGGCTGGGGGCGTAGGCTTATGTTTAGGCTTTTTGGGTAGATTCTTTTTTCAGCTCTAACAAATCCGGTAATGTAATTTGAATCTGTAATGAATTTTGGTGGGTAGAGGTTACTGTATTTGCTCGGTTTTATTGTGTTTGCTTTGAGTTCAGTGCTATGAATACGTGTAGTGTTTAATATATTTGGTTGTCTAACGATGGTGCTATAATTGTCGTGCTGTGCCGTCCGTCACATACGGTATGGTACCTCAGTAATTCACGTACGATATCGAACTGTGACGTACAGTTATGGACGGCGCCGGAGGGTGACGGACGGCGCTGCATGTCATCAAAAGTATAGCGCTACCCGTAGGAAGGTGGTTCACCACATGGAGTTTCGCTGTAGGTTTCACTGTGTGCTTTAGGGGTTGAACGAGTAGACCCCGTTGATAGTGACTGTCAGAAAAATTTCAGTTAGCTAGCGTTAGGATCACTTCAAGGATTATAGGATCAGTGCAAGGATTAATATTCTAGGTTATTTAGCATAAACCGTGTCTCGATTACCGGTTATATAACGAACGTTTTGAGAACGTATCCATCGCTGTTGCTATCTGGCTCTTGTACGCTTGCCCCACATTTACTCTTGAGCTCAGGGATAGGTTTAGGAAAAAGCCTACCTATGCCTAAGCCTTTGCATAAGTCTAAATCTTATCACTCAAATGTGCAAGGAAGTATATAAGAAACTTTTATACTTTTAGCTATCTACGCAACGGCTTAATCGAAGCTAGGCTGCATGCGTTGCTCAATCATCCGAAATCTAACGGTTAGTATTTAAAAAGCAAGGCATTACTCGAAATTGAAAGCTAAAACAATATATTTTGAACTGACGCAGAGCATTTTCAGATTTTCTGAGTGTAATTTATACCAGTTTTAGCGTTCCGCATGAATAATTGCAATTGTTACTAGAAGCCTTTCCAGCAAAAGTGCGAAGCGTAAAAGCACGAATTTTAATTTACAAAGAATTTACTTTCTCCCATCACATTTAGCCTCCCCCTAATAGTGGAGGACTCTTCCAACTCTCCGGCTGACTGAAGAACCCCCAGGTAGGTAACCATTATCATTAGTGTATTGAATTTCAATGTAGTTATAACAAGATGAAGAATCAACATGTGTTATTAATAATATTGTTCTTGTTTTAGGAGCAAGTCTGTATTCACCATGCTTTCCAGGCGATTACACATTGGAATGGAATTACGAGGGGACCAGAGTTGTTCGGTAAGGAAAAACGTTGAGTTTCAATAGACAGAATGCGAATAAGACGGCTTTACCTTGAAGGAAAGGCCAGTAGCTTTGATTGGTAATTTTGAACAAAACGTATGGCTCTGAGCTTAGTTTGCGCTAACCACGATCATGTTTTTATCAGGTGACAAGAGAGCCTTTTCAAATTTTCAGTCTATTAATAAAGGTGGGTCCGGGTGCGCGAAATAAGCTCAAGTCATTTTGATTCTAAGGCTTATAATATCATTCAAGGGCTGCGTTAAAGTCTATCGTATTGTTTTTGTTTTAGCGGGGAGGAATCTTACGGGTTTGATGCGTGTCGTGAACAAGTGTCGCATTTTGTCAATCTAAGCAATTTTAATATTCCTGCAGAGCTAAACGATCGCGAAATTTATGGATTTTCGTATTATTACGAAAGACCTGCTCAATGTTCTGTGATAGGTAAATGTTTTTGTTTGCGATGTGAGGAGTTATATTAGCCCATCCGGGGGGGCTATATACTGATACACCTAATTCTGCCTATTTATTTCGCTTTTGATTATACTTTCAACATAAGTTAGGTAGGAAAACTAAACTTTAATCCGTAGCAGGGAGGTCGTAAAATGAGATTCGACTTAATATCACTACTGAACACATAGAACACGTATAAAATTGAGCTTTATTGTCCAAAGTACTTCTTTGTATGTATGTGTTTCTTTCTCATTGACCATTGTGACGTAAAATTTCGGAAGTAAAGAATGGATTGTGCTAGACCTTACGTAAAGCTTGTTTTAAATAAGCTTTCGATTTTATTTGCCGAATTTTTCTACAGTATTGAACTAATGCTGCTATATTTCAGAAGGTTCTGGAAGTTTGACGTCAGTTGATGATATCAGATCTGCTGCAGTTAAAGGTACGTTAGGGTGATGTTCGGTTTGTAATGAATGCGCTTTGAGAGGTGATGATAAGCAATGTTTGCGCCTTTACCGAACAACTTCGAAGTAACGTACACTTTAAAACGTTTACAACGAGCTGAAACCTACAATTTATGGCGAATTCGGACCATTTATTAGCCAAAATATCGTCAACTGATTCCAGAAGTAGATATTATATTGTGAAAGTGAGTACAAGCGTATATAACGTATAAAATTCCCTCAGCGTGAACCTGAGTGAATCGCCCCTCCCCACACTTCAGTTGCCTCCATCTTTTCCCATACGACACGATTGTACAGCATAACGCGGACGGCATTTGTGCTCGTTTTTAAAAACTTGAAATGTTTAGCGCAACTCTATATCAAGTATACTGTGTCTTACATGATGGTAATTTGCGCTGGCTATTATTTTTTTATTTCAGCTTGCAAACGCCGTTCGTCTGAGCTGGGACCGGAACATTGGCGTCCATGGCAGTGTTTCGATCTGACGTATATTCATTCCTTGCTCTCTGACGGTTATGGACTAATGCCTAGCAAACATATCTACGTGAGTCGCGTGCTACTTGTATTCACTTTTTGCATAATACAACCTGAGATCGGATACAGTTCATAACAATAGATACGGCCGTAGCCATGGAGGCGGAAAATTTTGATACTCAAGCAGTAATTGTACTCCAAGTTTCGAAAATTACTGCAAAGTTAATGATATTTGCAGTTGATTGAGAGCAGCAGTTATGTTTTAAGCAGAAGAAATTTAGGTCTGTCGACCGTAAACAACCTGTTTTGAGCTGGCGAGAAGGTTTGAAACTTTTGGCATTCACCGATTGGAGAAAACCCCTGCCAGGGAAATCTGTGTTAAGGTATAGCAATATTCCAGCCCCTTGTCAAAGCCCCATTTGTTCTATGATTTTCAATTGCATTATCTTAGCTAGCGAAAAAATTAGCCGGTCACACGGAAGTCAGCTGGGCGTTGGGTGCTAGCTACAATATGCTAATGCGCCATTTGGACAACTTGCGGTTGCGACGATACTCTCATTGGACTCTGGATTTCGGGTACTACGTGTGCAATAGACTATACAATTCGCTTTCTCCAATATTGTCACTTTTTAACATTTTCGCTTGATATTTTATATGCGCTTTAAACTGAGGAGGGTAAGGATTTTAATTTTTGGATTTTGCCGCATTAAAAGTCAGTTAATATGGCACATCGCTCACGTAATTTTACTTGGGACACACGATGTTGTTAATTGCGCTTTCCTTCTCGTCCGGCAGCCGACGGCACCGAACACGGGATAAGTTTTTTAAAAGTTGCTTCCGGTGCCGTCCGACACCGTAACACAGTACCGATCGATATAAAAAGGTATAGCGCAGCGCTACACTATTGAGTGATGTTTGCTGATTATAGTAAAAACGACATACGTTGCTTTGGCTCGTGTACAATTGTTACCACAGGTTTTGACATGAAGTTGGGGTTAGCGTCTGGCTTAGGTTTAATAATGCTTACCTGAAACTGTGACAAAGCTTTTGTTTAAGCCTTTCCCTAAGTCTTGATCTTAATACAGGGGTTGCGTACAAGAGACGATTCCTTTGTTTATCGATTGCTCATGCGGCACCTAAAGCTTTCCTGACGTGGTAGCTTCGCAGTCAAAAGTTTGATTCTTTATCAGGTGCAGAATCGGAGGTTGTTTTGCATTAAGTGTTTGTACGCTCGCCATAGAATTTATGGTAGTTGTTATGATGATATTTGGTTTTTATTTCTATTAAACAATATTAGCTATGGAATTGTGCTCTTTCTTCTCGGTTGCTGGTTTAAGTATTAACGTAATGTATATAACGTGCAACGCAGTCTAATGTCCTTTTAATTTGCTTTGCTTTTGCATATCGTGTGATTGTAAACTGTCTGTTTTAAGCTTGTATAATGTAATATGACGAGTCGCATGGTTCAGTGTCACTTGGAATATTGTATGTGAACTATTTTAAGGGCATCTCGACATTGTGATAAATGCTAATGTTAGGTTATTTCACGTTTTAACTTTAAACGTTGTTTGGAGAACTGTTGTTGGTAAGTGGCAAACTTCACTTTGTCAGTCAAGCATGCAAGGACATATAGTTCTGTAATGAAGTAAAATGTATAATACAAATTATTTTGATTCTTCGATTCATTTCAGGAGTAACATGCACTGTTAACCTTTTTAAATTGATTCATCCTTGATCGCATTCCCTTAATCTTAACTACATAATTTTATTGAGTAATTAAAAAATACACGCCCTAATTTTAATGTGTTGACGGTGTTTGCATAGCCATACGATTTCTAGTCTCGATCAGGAAATGTGACGATATGCGGTGAATCTGAGCAATCGTATTGTTTTAACAATCAAGTTTATTCTATACTTATTTGTAATATCACCTGTGAAATTTATCTTAATTAGTAGCCATTATTTGTCAGTTTACTGGTTTGTTATACAAAAGTGTAGCTATGACACTATGGTTAAAAAATATTTTTATGGATATTTTGTGAAAATATTAAGATATTATTTGCCTTGCAGTGGACGGATAAGTTATATACTTATGTTATTTATGTTTTAGCTAACGCTATGTTTGACTTCTAAGAATCTAACTTAGAGTCTATGCAAAATTATCATTTTTCGCAGTGTACCCAAGTGGCTCAACCGGATATCTGGTTCCGTCTGCGGCAGAAAATCGACCTCCGCTTTTCCCTCTGGTACAAATTTTGACGGAGATAATTGTACCTATCGTTCGGTGCGTTTGACTAGGTTTTGGTGCAATGTTTGGAACAAATTGTCGGAATTTCTTGTAAAATCTAAAACCAAAATTTTTGACATTTTACAACTTTTTGCTAATAAGCATTGTTTGAACAATACCTAAATCCGCGTCATCTCGGGCAAGATTTGCTGACTGGCAAGATTTGTTGACCTCCAGCTCCGTCAAGTTTTGTTGACCTACTGCTCCGATAATTCCCTCCTCCGGTTGCACCCTATTGAAAGCCATTTATTGAAAAGCGAAAGGTTTTCATATGCTGACCCAAATGGCTGCAGAACAATACTTGATTTTTTGATGAATAGCAGATTAACGGAAATGACACGGGCATATACTAAAATCTAAAACGGATATACTATGATCATTTAAATATTGCAGATTTGATTTTTATAACATATTTTTATGTTTAGTCAATAATAGGTAGTGTAAATAAACGTTTATTTAAACTGGTGTGGGTTTTAAATTTTATGAGCGATTCCGTTTAATTCCGCGATTCCTAAATCTTGCCAGTGAAAGAGTTCAAAGCAACAAGGTCTTTGCACGATCACCGTGAAATGAAGAGCGATACGTTGTTTCTTTTGCTAAGTTTGTGTTCATTTTATAATTGTAACTGGCGCGTGTTAATAACAGACGGTTGTTTACTAGCCCATGCGCAAGTGTCCCAACTGCTAGGCAGAAGGGTACGACAGGAGGTCTGACTCTGGCTTTGACATAAGTTCGCGCTATAACAGGGCTTACCGGAGTTGAAAAATACTCTGCAAAAATGGTGAGTCAAATTGACTGTTTCCGAAATAGGCTTTTCCGGACTACACAAACTGAGTCAAACTTGACTCCCTCACCATTTTTGCATTGCACCGGAACCGGAGGTCAATAATGTTAGCAGATATCTGTAATGTGTTGTTAAATCGTTTGCTTTTACGCTTATTTTTTAAGAAATCTCACCGCAGTTGTTTCTTGAAAATTGTGCTAAATGTTGAAACAAAACGCGCCAAAAAGAAATTTTAAAATTTCACTACCGAAATCGCCGGAACCTCCGCCGAAATTCTACCGGAGCCGGAACCGAAGGTTAATTTATTATATGGAACCAGAGGCCAAAACTCAGTTTGAAGAACAGTTTTTGGGCAACATTTCACAAGTTATTGTTAAAACTACCTAAATACCGCTTTTATTACCTACTTTAGTCACACCTCCGACTGCGGCAATGTATTATTCACCTTCAGCTCCGAGTTTTTCAGCTCCGGCTGCACCCGGCTAAGCAACAAGAAGAACTATATGTACCTAAAATTTTTATGTGCCCTCGATTAACAATTCTTTGTTGAATATTTGGCTTTTGATTCTTTACGTTAGTGCATGGTAGGTACAAGGTATATACGTTATAAGTGCTCACTTTTTCAGTAGTTGATTGGATTCTTGATTATCAAGAGATTTAATAAAGTAGAAATATTTGCTCATAATTTTTGAAATATAATGGATACAAATACTGCTAGTGAATTAAAACGACCGGCATTTGGTAATCGTTATTTGACTAATCCTGATGACACATTTAAACATAACGCATGGGATAATGTCTCCTGGGACTCAGAGCAAGAGCGTGCTGCTGAAGCTAAACTCGCCGAACACTCGTCTCAACCAATGGATTCGGCGTCCGCTCAACAGATAATAGCGTCATCGGCCAATCAGTGGGACGCATTTTATTCGAAACATGAAAATCGATTTTTCAAAGATCGACATTGGCTGTTTACCGAGTTTCCGGAATTGCTTGAACGAATCAAATTATCGGGAAAAATTGCCGATGTCAATTTGGGAACCAATAAAACTCAAGCTACAGCGGACAGATTTACTATTTTTGAAGTTGGATGCGGAGTTGGGAATACAGTGTTTCCAGTGATGGATTTCTTTCCTTCAACGGATACAAACAGCCCTGACCAAGATGAATCCGAGCCTCGGGCACCTGGTTCATTTATGTACTGCTGTGACTATTCAACAGAGGCGGTTAGACTAGTGAAAGAGCATTCTGCGTACGATGAAACGAGATGCTGTTGTTTTCAGTGGGACATAACTGACGCTGAGATGCTAAATTCCGGCCGATTACCGGTTAAACCTAAATCAGTAGACTTTATCCTGTTAATTTTTGTTTTATCAGCAATTCCACCACAAAAAGTGACTACCGCGATTGTGAATTTAGCGAAATTGCTGAAGCCTGGCGGATGTATTGCGTTTCGCGACTATGGGCAGTACGACATGGCGCAGTTGAGATTTAAACCTGGTCATTTAATTGAAACCAATTTTTACGCTCGAGGTGATGGGACTTGTGTGCGATTTTTCAAACAAGATGAATTGAGGCAGTTGTTTGAATCGGAAAATCTTGTGGAAGAACAAAATTGGACTGACCGACGATTACAAGTCAACCGTGGGAAAATGCTCAAAATGTATCGCGTTTGGATTCAGTGTGTTTATCGCAAACCAAAGCAAATGGATACGAAAGTTGGCGAAGGGAATTCTGCGAAGCTAGCGACGGATAATCCGTAGTATGGCGATTAAACTGTTGGCATCCGCGGCCGCGTAGCAAGAGGCCGCTGGGAGTTTTAACCTTCCTTAGAGATCTTTTTTGACGGTTTTACAAGTTTCATTCTCGATTGTAAGTTGTGCAAAATCCTTGTATGCCCCTCCTTAAAACGTTTAGCCTCCCCTACTAAAGTGAGCTGGCTACCGGCCTGGGCAGCAGCAATATGTTCTGCTGGTACCTTTGTTCTGCTGCCGTTGCTTGGTCTGACTGGTAGAGGAAATTCTGGAGTGTAATGTATGGTTTGATTTTGGTGGAATATTACAAAAAATAATTAAAAGTTTGAATCAGCCAATAACCGTCCGTTTGATATATGTAGGTATATCATAAAGTGAATTGTGTAACGGACCACGAACAGTAAACCTTGTCGTGCGCGGTGTGAAGGCAAAAATTAGCAAATCACTAAGGATCTTCTTACTGAAGTGCCGCTGTCTAGCAGAAGTGAATTCGGATTTGGGATGGCCACGGTGGTCTTCCACTCAGTGAACCCTTGCGTAGAGCTGGTGAAGGGCGCCCTCAATTAAATGACCTTTGCTTTAGAACAAACCCACGCTTCTTGACGTTAAAATCTTATGCATACATAAATATCATTTTTTTAAAAAAATATTTTGTATTGCCGAACATAGTATAGGCGATGTTTTAGTCATGCTGGATGTAATATTGTCGTTGACTTAAGCAAATGCGAAAGAGTCCAACGGTTATCTAGCGAATTAGCTAATTTAACGTCTTCATCTTGCGTTCTTGTAACAATTTTAAGCTTCGGTTGACTCAAACGGTTCACTGTTTCAAAAATGTAACGAACTGTAACTCAATGATGTATATATATTCAATGACTTAGTGAAATATATGTATAAAATTAGCTTATTCTATTGTGTTTTCGTTGAAGAACGCATGCTAATTATTTAATTTCACAAGGTCATTAGAAATCCGGAATTTAAAATTTTAAAAATGTTTGAAAATACTAATACGGCCGCATTTTAACGATGCAGACAGGGTGTGTTTTCGATAGTAGACTATTTTCTGAAATATATTATAACTGTGTTCTGTATTTGTTATTTTTACATTTAGAGTGCTTTATTCAGTGATTTGGCTAGCTTGAAGTTGATTTTTTCAGATGAATTGAAAAATTCGAACTTTGCAGTAGGTTTAGGATTTAAGCCTCAGATAATCGACCTGGTAAACCAGGACGTTTAATTTGTGTAAAACAGACGAGGAAAACCCAGTTTAATGTGATGACTTTTGAGACTAAACATTAGTTATCGACTAATATTGCTAACGGTTAGCCGTTGAAAGTAGTGTATGTCTACTTTAGCAGATTCCTTATGGACCGAAATTAATACGTTTAGGTACAAGAATCCGGTTAAAACAACAACCTGTTCAAAAGAGACAAGTCTTATCGGGGCAAAACTTAGGATTTTCGAGTAATTTGAGGTAATTTGTCGATAACAGATGGTGTGTACGTTGCATTAATTTATGTATCATCCAAACGTAGTATTCATGTGTTTACGGACGCTTATTGTAAAACCACTTATGCCGATACTGAAACTTGGGCCCATGTATAGAACATTGCCGGATTGTTTTCCTAAGGGGGTATAATAGAGTCACATAAAGTTTTAGACTAATTTTTTTGCTTAGGCTTAGGCTTAGGCTTAGGAATATGCTTATACTACTGTTCCGGCCTTGTTCTATACATAGGCCGAAACTTGCATATTGACTTGTGTTATACTTGCAAGTGCTTTAGCGGAATTAAACGGAAAGGTTTTGCTTATATAAACAAAAAGATACAAAATGTCAAATGCGTCAATTAACTTTGTCGCTGGGACTGCAGTTTTTATGTCCATAGTGGCGTTGATTGCAATTATGATTGCAATGCCTGTCACGTATAATCGTGTACACACGATACGAAGTGAACTGCGGCGGGGAATGGAAACTTTTCGAGTGCTGTCGGATGACGCGTGGTCAGATTTGCTAGATGTCGAACATAAGCTGCCAACTAAACGGACTACGCGGAGTACTCAGGCGTGCGGTAAGATGGATTGAAGCATGAACCGATGTTACTTTGAGACGCGTACTGTTTTTTCCATGGGACTGCAATAGCGTATGCTTACCTTAAGCTTTGGCCTATTTTTTGCTTATGCTTGGGCTAAATTATGGTCTGAACCTTACACTGAGGTTTAGGATTGACCGAAACATGTAGGGAAATAAATCGCTTTGCTGTCTTTTTCAATGTCTCTCACTGTTTAGTAAACTTGTCTCTCTACACAGAGGTAATTCAATCTTCGAGATTTCAAACATTTTTCTTTATTCTGCGAATTACAAGTCGATAATTTATGTTTTAGAATGTGATGCGCGCAACACCTGTCCTCCGGGACCGCCAGGTCCACCCGGTTCGCCAGGAGACGATGGCGCTCCTGGTAGAGATGGGCAACCCGGAGAAGACGGCAAACCTGGAATAACCATCCCGTTTGAACGGCCGGATCAACAAGAATGTCGTCCTTGTCCCAATGGACCAAGAGGCCCGGTTGGACCGCCTGGTCCTCCGGGACCTCCAGGTCCTCCTGGAAGACCTGGTTCAAAGGTTTGTGTTTTGTAACATGTAAAACAATTTTATAATATATGCACGTGTTGTATGTATGAAATATTTTCATTATATCAGTTTTATGTAATATTTAGCTGTTTTAATCGTAGCTCATTTAAAAGTGAAGTATAATCTTTAAGCATGCGGTCATAGCGTATTGGAGCATATCAAAAATATTCTACGAACAATTTCAAATAAACTAATTTGGCTAAATATACCATACACGAAGTTGAGCAAATTCGATCTCTGTTGACAACAAATCTACGATTGTTTTTATCCATTTTGAGGCTCCAATACAATTTTCAGTCCACTGCGATATTATTAATAAACAATTCATTTTGCAGAACAGATGAAAAACTTTATTTTTAAATCATATTTTAATTTTTCGTTTCAGGGAAATGATGGTTCACCTGGTCAGCCTGGTACAGATGGGTTACCTGGTCCGCCCGGTAATCCTGGACAGTCCGGAAAGCCTGGACCGCCTGGACCCCCAGGACAAAATGGTGTCCGAGGGACTAAAGGACCACCTGGCAATCCAGGTAAGTTATTATTTAGCCTTAACTTTAAGGTGTTTTAAACGATTCACCCTTTGTTGGTGAACGTCACTGTCGCATCCGTCGTGGTTGCCTCGTACTAGGCCGTTTTACATTGATAGAATCCAAGATTTTGCAAAAGAATTAGCCCTAGCATGGCGTTTGGCTTCTTGCTCGCGGGTGTTTTGGTACTTTCAAGTATACGTCGCGCGGCACCCCTTTTTGAAATTTCTATATCCTCCACTGGTGAACGCAATTGCAATTTTGAGTTTTTGACTGTTGTAGTTTTCAATCTTTTCATTTTGCTGCTGCTGGTTATGGTTGTATTCTATTTTTAATGTCCAAAAATTCACGTCGAACTATGCAATAAAATCTGGCTTTATATCTAAGAACAAAAAGTCAGCTTGCCAATTTCCGAAAAGTCGGTGCATTAATGATTAGATATATAAATAATATATATGTCGTAACCCAAGTCGTATTTCAGCCCAATTCCGAATTGGGCAAGTCCAAAGCGCAATTACGACTTGGGCTTACCCAAGGCGGGATCACGTCAGATAAATCTGTGTGTTTTCTAATTGGTTACTTGATAGTCGCAATCCTGCTTGATTTCGCTTTGCTCAGTAAAACAAACTTGTAGGTAGCCAGTAGATGGCGATTACTTAGCCAATCAGAAAAAAGTATGCGCATCAACCAATCGTATTTGAGTATGGAATAAGCTAGTAACCAATCACAAGGCGTGCACTTGTTGCATAAAAAAATTACGCCGCAGGCTAGCCAAGTCATAATTACTCCCAGGGCTAGCCCTATTCGGAATTGGGCTAACTTGGGCTACGACATATAGAATGAAATTAATATTTGCAGGTCCACCTGGGCAACGAGGTCCTCCCGGACAACCCGGCGAGCCTGGACGAGCTGGAACTCCAGGGCTTCGAGGGCCTCCGGGACCACCTGGCAAGCCTGGCAGCCCTGGATCTGATGGGCAGACTGGAAGTCCAGGACCTCGAGGTCCGCCTGGCCCACCTGGTAAAGATGCGCAGTACTGTCCTTGTCCAAGAAGAAGCAATTTGAGAAAACTTAAACAGCAATAATTTCTGAAATGCATAGGTGTTTGTCTTCTGGTATTGGCATATCCTGTCGTGAATTTCAAAGTCAAGACATAGCAACGTTTGATTTCCTAAAATTAGAGGAAAATATTAATTGCCCAAAATATTTAAATGAATTGTGTAAAATATGATATGAATTTCGTTTTATTTCACTGGGAAAATTGTCGCACGTTTGCTTTCTTAAAATTCATCAATAATACACAGGAAAAATGAATAGCGCAGCGGCTCAAAGAAACCTAAATAAGTTTTCTCTTCTCGCATGAACAAGTTTATTATAACGGAAATTTTTGTTTCGCTTTGTGGCGTTTATTTTTGAACATAACATTTATTGAGTGTCAACCAATATTGACCAAGGTGAAATAAATTTGACACAGTTATAATGCAGTTTGTTTAAGTACTGTAAAACGTTTGTCTTCTATCAAAAGCTTCAACGACAAATGCAAGGTTATACTTATGAATGTATATACTTTCAAAACTTAAGTATACTTTAAAGTTTCGAACACATTTTGTCCTGGAGCCATTTATGCACATTTACGGATAACTAACATTTTACGGATAACTAACATTTTACGGACTCTTATTAGAGATACGGACTCCAGTAGATTGGGACTCTATATGGAGACCTCCCTTCTTATTCGGGTCATTACTGTAGGCCTTTATGCGCAGTTCACCTTTCTTTTACTTAATTATTTAGCAATTATGCGCAGTTCACGCAACATTTTCTTTGCGTATTTAACACTCCCAAAATTCGGTTCTTATGTAAAATACTATTGCAAAAAAGGGTCACAGTACGTTGCACAAGGCACAAATGTTCGCTATGTTTTACCTTGATAACAGCTAATTTCTAGACAGCTCGTGACTGTTTACAAAATAAAAATTTTATTAGATAAAATGCAGAAACGTGCAATCTGAATTGTTAGATACATTTACAATATGGAGTTAATTATTAATCGTTATATATACTACTTGTGAAATATCCTCCAAATTTTAAAAATTATGACTAAACCAATTACTGGTACTGTAGCGACCCGATTAAGATGGGCACTGATATTTATTTGGGGGCTATTTATTTTTGCCCCACGCTCCGCCACCCTTCGTTACTGATACATATCCGGTACTTCAATTATCCGTTGAATTAAACGTTTATTTGTCTTGTATCAAAAGTTTGAGCGATAATGCAAGTTTATACTAAGGAACTTAAGTATGCTTTAAAGTTTCGAACTGAACTTTATTTGGTTCTGGAGTCATTTATGCACTACAATTTAGGGATAATGAACATTTAGGGACTCTTATTAGGGTTTAGGAAATCTATCCGCTTACGTATTTTTATTAGGGCTACGGACTCTTATAGATTGGGACTCATAATGGAGACCCCTTCTTATTCAGGTCACTACAGTACGCACCACTTGTTATCGGCCTGCGTTTGTCGAAAATAACAAAATACGACTGTAAACGCAGTTTTATTTAAACACGTCGGTTTCATAAGGTAAAGGCCAAAAATTTGTATTTCCAACCCAGATATAAAATTTATAATACATCAAAAATCATTGCAATACAGAAAACAATGGTAGTATTTCTCAACGACATCCCGCATGAGCTTGGTTAAACAAAACTTAGTAAAATTTTTCATAATGTTTCCCTAAATATATATTTTCCAAGTGTATTGTATCGTTTTCAACAACCCATCCCAACATACGCGATACACCTATCATATTTTGTGTAATCAATCACAAAGTGTGAACATGGCAGCAGACCCCCAAACTGTAAAATGCAAAATTTACTGAGTTTTGTTTTAACCAAACTCATACGGGTCGCCAAACACCGAAATACTGCTAAACTTTTCGTAATGTTTCCATGAATTTATATTTTCCAAGCGTACGATATTAAGTATACTGGTTTCTTGAATCATACATACATATCCCTACATATATGCTTATCATTTGTGTAATCAATCACAAAGTGCACATAGTACAATACTATAAAACAGAAACCAGTTATCATAAACGTAGGTGCAACAGGCAATAGTAAATTAATGCAGTAAATTTTTAAACTCAAAATAAAAAAATGTAAAACGTCCAAATTTCCCATAAACTCCTACTTGTTAAGAAAAAACACATTACATAAACAACAGATGCCACGTGTATTTCTGTCATTCTGACAATACTAACAGTACACTGAATCCAAACAACAATCCGCCTAAATGAAACCATACTGAAACGAGCTGATAACCACATGGGGTTGATGCGTCATTCACTTTAATTTAGGTGCAAGGGGAACCAAAAGTGGTTTAGAGCTACCCTAACACTTGAAACAAAATTTCGCATGCCAAGTGTTAGGGTAAACCTAAGACTTTCCAACATTTTTGAGTGTCTTTTGACCACATAAACAAACAGAAGACACACATACGTTTTAGGTTCTATAATTTGGACCAGTGGCCTGAAAATAATTCCCGCTGCAATAGAGTAGGTTAAGCTTTAGAGTAATTTTTGCTTTGGCTTAGGCGTTATGCTTAAGAATATGCTTACGTATACAACGGTTTTACGCCGTACTTCACATTAGCAAGTTTTGGTATGCTAGGCAGCCCTATAAAAATCTGAAGGGTACCACAACCCGTGCCAGCGTACCGTTTGTTCCAAGATAGTGTTTTTATATTTTATAATCGCAATAAATTACATGTACAGTCTTAAAATATTGTAGAATACGAGTTCGGCAAGTGTCTGCTTAAACAGACTTATATACCAATTATTGATCGGTCATTGCCAACGACGTGACCTTCCAGTAGCAAATATATTCTTGACGTTTTGCATTAGCCTTTGACGATGAAATATGTATATATGTAATTTATATATTAGTGACGGGCATCGGATAGTTTTTCATATCCGGAAATCCGACAACTCTTGCGATAACTTGTTGCTCTGAAGGCAGTACTCTGACCCACAAGCTGACTGTTATTAGCGTAAAACATAGAATTCTAAAAATTATTAATTATGCAACTACCTCGGCCTCAATAGTTCTGGATATTCGGTTTAGAAGATTGTTACTGACTCACAAACACTTGCGTTGGCCATCTGAAATTTGGTTGATTTAGTTTTCATCCGTTTGATTTAAACCACTGCAACGGAAATTCTATTAAATGTTAGCCTTTCCTTGAGCCAGATATACATGAATCGTTTTACGTTCCAAGAAGAAAGAACCACATTTAAATATACTTACGCTTATAACAGGACGTAACCCTAGATTGAAACATTTTGCCCCATGATAAACTCTATGACATATACCTTCTCTTGTAAGCTAAAGACTGCAGTACAATCTTACATTTCTTCTGTATTTATAACGTAGTTATCGATAGTAAATTATCCAAACCAAATTCATAATATTTTCCTATAGAATGTACGAAATTCTAGCGGACGCAGGTGATATTAGCAAACCAGTCGTGCTGAATTTGAATTCAAGTTGTACAAAAGACTTTGCGAAATGTACGTAAAAGCGTTAACAGTTTCAAAAACAGAAATACGTATTACACAGCCATGTGTATTCAAAATAACTGTACAGAAAAAATCACTAATTATGCAAGTTATTATAAATACCCAGATCATTATGGGAATCAAACGCCAGACACACCATTTCAATTCTAACTTTCAAAACAGATAATTCAAACTCTCTACTAGCAGCGGACCATTAAATGTGACGGTGCAACCAATTTACCATTATCAATATATTATATCATAATAGTTTTGCTTCCAGTTACACTAGGTACATCCACCTCAACAAAACAATAATTAAGCTATATTACGCATACTCAACACTGAGATCAGAAGCGCAGCATACGTTGGCCGTTCCCCAAACTTTAAAAACCAAACATTGCATGCGCAGTTATGTTAAAATTGGCTTTTCGCTCGCAAGATTTCTTCCATATTACGTATTGGGCTGTCCGCTCATGAGTCTGCTACTGCACAACTGACTGAGATTTCAGAAATACCAAACCAATTTTAAAATATTCAAATTATGCACTAAAAGAAAACCCGGTACAGAAAGAAAAGCGCAACTGCAAAAATCACCCACAAAATCAACACACGTATGTCGAAAATAGCTAAATTTTACACAGATTCCAAAAAATACGATAGTTTGACCATCAATCTGGTGCTATTCTTTATTGAACATCTTTGACACCGTCTCTGCGAAACTGTTTTATGATTTACCAACGCCGACCAGAACAGCATCAAAGCCATTATTTAATTCTAAAAAAACTTAAAACAATATAAAACTCCACATCATTAAGCCACAGGTGCTCATAACTTTGTAGTGAAAAGTGGCAAACGCGGATTTCCTATTTTATTTTCTAATTAGTCAGAGCGCATTTATTCTTGTATATTCGAAATAAGCAAAGATAAAACCTTTCGTGTCTATACACTTAAAATCTTCTCAAATTAGTACCCGTGCATGCAGTATCATCACACATACAATTCTAACTAACAACGCATTCCAAGCCATGCCTCGACACCACTGAGCGTTTTGTCTTCAGTAATGCCTATATCGTGATCAACGTAAGCACCAATAGTACTCGAACGTGCACTATCATTTATGCCATTCCCCAGCGGTACAATCAATTCCAAATCGCTTGTATTTCTAGTTGCCGCCAAAGAGCTGCTCAACCCTGTCGCGGAATCATTCGCCCATGCCCGTGCACGACCACCAAAACTTTGCGTCAAAACAGGCACTCCAGAAGACACCTTGTGACCCAATTCAAGGGCGTTTGGTGCCAGTGGGCATTTTGATTCGCGACGACGCGCAAAACGACGCAACAACTGCTGGTACCACGAAACGGGGCGATCGCGTACACTATCAATACATACGTTGGCGCCAATAACACTGGACATTGTAGCCCTTGTTGTACCCGGCAACTCGTTATCGGCAACAAAATTATTCACCAACGCCTTCCGTTTGTCGCCATCTTCAATTTGATCGCTACTAGGTACAACGTTACCCAGCGTTGACTTTCCATTCACTGCAAGCAAATATTGCTTACTTCGCGATTCGTTCCCGTAACCTCCACCAGGGCTCAGCGCACCGTTATCAAAGTCAACTTCTTCATCATAGTCATTAGCGGTAGCTTGCTCACCCGGCTTTCCAAATTTGTTATCGATAAACGTTTTCGTTGTTTGAGCAAGAAACGCAACAAGTAACGGAAACGGTGTAAACATTGACACGACAACAGGTACGACCGAGCTCAAATCGGCGTCAGGTTGATCGAATGATAACTAAAATATTAAGAGATGGTTTCTCAAAATAAGATATGAGGATGATTTTTGACGAAAATAATAATATCACACCGGCCGAAACCGATATCCATATCAGGCTCCGGTATCAGGTATAAACCTACCCGATGCCGGATATTTTCAGCTGTAGCCCCGAATACCATAAAACAACAGTGTATAATATTAAGATACTATATCTGGTTAACATAAAATTCCATCTGTCTTAAGCTCACTTTAAGCAGCATAATAGCAATGCCAGAATTTTGAACACCCGTTTCAATTGCGATTGCCTTCAAATTGTTCGCTGGCTGTTTTGCAGCGGTAGCCACTAGCGCTCCGACAGTAAATCCAGCCCACGGCAACGCGAGGCCACCAACAAGGACGCGCCAAGTAATCAACCGAAACATGTATAAATTAGCGTAAATGCCGAATGTGCAAATAAATACAATGATCAGAAGTAGAAATGGGCGAAGCGCCTGAAATATGTTCATTTATTAGCGCAACTTCAACCAGCAGAAAACGAACACAATATATGAAATCGTGTCTTCCCAATTAACCAAATGGTTCTTGCATGCTAATGATGATACAAAACCAAAACAGTATAAGCCCCTAACTCAGACGTACGCTCATTCTCGCACTACAACTATTCAAATGACAAAAGTGCGTATACCAAACAGTTATTACAGCAGCGTGATCTTAGGCTATTTGGTTAAAAATGAAAACAAACTCTCCGTAAAGGTTTTTAATGTTTTGTCCAGAACGACAAAAACCTAAACCGCAAGTACACCAACCTTAAGTAAAACATCCGCTATTTTTGGTAAAAACCGTCGAATCGCAACGCCAATAAATAACGGAATAATCATTACACTGAGTGATATGGCGATACTTTTATACGGAATACAAATATCGTCGCCTAATTCTGACACAATTAGTCGTTTACCCAACACAAACATCCATAACGGCATCATTCCTAAAATTCGTACAACAGACTATGAATGTTTCATCATGAAAGAAAAAAGCTGCGAGAGCAAATCCATATTATTATAAGGTCAAACCGACTTTTTGAACATGATGGGAACTTTGAGACTACCAACAGCACCAGCACTGCGCATGACTAGATCCGTTTCACTACTTATAATAGAAACGTGATTTTTACCCAACAGTTAGAGATGCAACTAGACTGCTCTGTCTAGGCAAACTATATTATATTTTACAGCACTTTATTAATAAGGGCTGTCCAATTACTTTTTTATAACGTTTATTGGTATCTGGCATCGTCAAGTATGCCATATTAAGGTATTGTGGCAAATAAATACAACCATCAAAAATCCAATTGGTATCTTGCGAAGACATTTGCAATATTTCTATCTAATATATAAAAAGTAAAATAATCACTGCAACAAATGTAATAAAAAAACTTAAAACGTAACCAAACAGAGGTAAGTCACATAAAGCCCGTACACAAAATCACAAAAAATATGTAACAAAAGCAAAAAAATAGTATATAAGCATTAACGGTACCGACCTGCAGCAGCAACAGTACTAATAAACGTCATTGTAACCGACAGATCAACGTTTCCGTTAAGTAGGACAGTCCAAAAATTGGACGCACCGCCACCTGGTGAACACCCAGCAGTAAACAAGCCAAGACCAAGAGCATTCACGCTTGAGTTACGAAACAATGCCACTGCTAAACCGAAGGACATCTAAAGAATGTTAACTATCCGTTAATTAAAAACTTAATCAACCTAGAATTTTCCGTTTCAAGCCTACGACAATGATCACAAAAATACAAAACAATTAAAAACTAATATGTACGCATGACGATTCCACTAATACAACATCTGTCTCATCTCAGACTAAGCAATCATAAATGGTTCAATTGTATTAGAATGTAGTCGGGGAAACCTGTTGGGTCTGGTTATAACAGGACACACCGTTCAGACTGCAAAACAGTTGAAAAACAAGACTAAACTTACTAGTGGCATAAATATGTATTGACAGCAAACCCCAATGAGTGGAGCGATTGGTCTACGTAAAACATCCGCTACAATTGGCAACTAAAACAAACCAAAAAATAGTTCATAACACTAAGCAACTTTAACACGTTTAATTAATAATAACTAGAAGATTCTTTCCGCACAGACCAAATGTTTCTGAATAAAAATACAGAATAGTTCTTTGCTCACAACTAAATAACAAAAAACCATTTACTTGCAGGAAATGATAAAAATACTTGGAACAAAAAACCATTTACATGCAGGAAATTATCAAAGCATTTAGTGCCACTGTGTTGAGCAACAACAGCATAAAACTTTAGTCTCTTAAAGTAGGATTTAATTACCACAGCAATCCATAGAGAGGTAAAAATTACGAACATTGCAATCACCTTTTGCAGCTGGAGAGGTGGGTTAATTGAACAAACGGTAAAAGCCACCTGCTTTCTGTGAAACAACTGAAACACTTACCTGCAATTTACAACCCATCAAAATATTGGCAATGATGATGAGGATTGTGAGCACACCAACGAATATGTGATTGAGCATCGCTTGATATTTGTCACGAAGCACACGAACTCGATAAATCACTGACAATGATAACAATTCAACAGCTGGCTCACGAGGATCACCGGACGTTTGGTGTACACTGGATTTGATGCGGAAATTGGTCTTTCCAAGAAAAAGCCCTAAAATTACTGCTTTCTGCCCATGCGTGTCAAAATTTTTGCGCTATTATGTAACTTCAATTACTGTATACATTCTGTCTGCACGTATCAAAATTTATCAGGATAGTTGAACTCCCTGAACACTTTAAAAGTCAGGCTTTCCAGCGTTCAGAATGTTTTCGTAACTTGTAACTTTTAAACTTTTTCAATATTTATTAATTTTCATGTCTTCCGGTCTGAAAACGTGCGGGCTGCATTTGTCATGTTTTTAATTCTAAAAAGAAAAGACTACCTATATACTATACCAGATACCTGTATTCTCGGCATCACTATATGGACGATTAGCAGGGGCGTAGGCAGGAATTTTTTTGTTAGGACGGCTAATATTCGGTGGGTCTTGGAATATTTGGGGATGGTTAGGAGCCAGGGGACTGTGGGGGGCATTTATTTTTTGACCGCAAACTCGTAGCAAATTTTATGCGGACTGAGTTAAACACAAACTATGTATAAATTAAATAAGTAAATTGTATTATAATCGTTACAAGCGAAGCGAATGAGAAGCTAAGCATAATTCTTAGATGAAATCCCAATACACTATTCTGGTTTTAGGCTAGTCCGATCATATAGTCTGCTGTATTTGACGACTTCTGACTACCGCAGCAAGCATCAACGTAGCGAGCGAGATAAAAACGAGTCAAGACACACTTTCAGTGCTGTCGCAAAACGTATTGCATTATATATAATAAGTGGGGCATAATTAACAGTTTATAGGTACTCTATTGAACGTGTAATGTAGATAAATACACAGTCCGACGAAGGATTAACAGGTATATGCTATGAAATGTCAAATGTGAACGTTGATACTAATGTGTGGAATGTCCGAGAGCGAAGCGAGCAAGATTGTTTGTGCATCTGTCACCAATTTTCGTTTTATTTTTGTGACTTTTCACTATTTTTCATTTTTGAGTGACAACTTCGAGGGTAAGGCATCCCGCCCTGGCTACGCCAAGTCGATGGCTAAAAAGCCAAGATCCTATTGTATCACATTTTCAAGTATTTCATACCTCGTATACTAAAATCAAATGGGTATTGATAAACTGTTGCCGGCACAATCTTTGATTCATACCAACTATCAAAACATCGATCACTGCTCACAACATAAGTTGCTCGTTTTTCCGCAAATGATGTTGTATTTGTAACGTTTTCACCTTGATCCGATTTATAGAATACGTCTCGCGTTGGATAGTTGAAAACGTGGGAGGCATAAACTTCGATCTAAAATCGTATTTGACATAACGAATAATTGTCGAGCCACTAACGAGTAATGAAGTAGTATAAATGACGTTATTTAAAGAAACACACATCATGAACAAACATACCATCACCGTCAGAATGGCAAAAAACTGATCGACTTGACTGTCTTCAATTCAACCAAAATTTTGAAAAGCGAGCCGCCAATAGCTGCAGTACAGAATTCTAGGCAATAAAGAACAACACTACCTGTTTACTCATCAAGTCATGCTCAGTGTCATTGTCAAATAAGTTCGCGATTGTACGATCTCCCGATTCGATGCTCAGCTGAAGCCTTGGTGGTAACTTGTGCACCGGTTTCACTGCAGATTCATTAAAAATTGCTTCTGATTTTGTTCCATTATCAAACGCTGCATAGTACGCAACACCCGTCACATGGATCGGACCTCCCTTACCTGATTGTACTGTTACAGGTGACGGAGGAATTAACGATATGCATACTGACGTGGCAGCACGCGCAATAGCGCATTTGATGAGCTATAATTAAACAGGCGGTACAGAAGTTAGTCTAACAAATACGTTGATAACGCAACTACTACAGTCTGAACGGATATACTGAACAATACTCAATATGTCATTAATGGTATTTATTCAGTAACTATATTGAACTGAACGAATAAAACAGTATCATTAGTTCGAGATCTTAGCAAGCTGCTGGCGATTAATAAAGTTTACCTCTGCAAGTATATACAATATCAACATCACAGGACATCGGCTATGTTTTTTCATGCTTGCAGCTGATGAGCTTTATTTTACCTATTGTTTATTTATATTCAATCTAATTACGTATATATCTGAAACCACAATGAAACTGATAAGCGTGATTTCACAACGCTAATCACATCTAACAGGCACATTTCCATGTTTATGGATAGTAAGTGGATGACTATCACATTTCACTGACAGGTAAGCAATCTAACATCGAATCCCATATTCTGCATTTCAATTCTAAAAATTATTAATTATGATTTCTGCTAATGTTTTGTATGTTAAAAAATATAGGTAAGACGTCAATGTCTGTCTACTACAAGAGTCCTGCCTACGGCCAACAACCTCGTTCTCGGTAAAAGGGTACGCGTGCTACAGGAAGGACAGAGAAATCGGTCGCAACCAAAATGCTCCGATGTCGGGAGGTGATGTCCTAGTATTGATCAAATCCGGTATCCAACACCAACTCGCAAGATCCAGCTTCAGACACCCGAACGATCGAGCCACGGATATACAAGGCATAAAGCTCTATGTTGCAAAAAACCAGGAGTTATTGTTCTGCAATGTTTATGTCCCGCCAATCACAGACTCCCATGACGGTCACCGGTCATAATCATTTGATCCCGATTACTTACCGAAAAATTCGAATGCCTTCATTTGCGGTGACTTCAATGCGCATGATGAACTTTGGGATCTCCACCAACCTCCAGATAGACTGGGAAGACTCATTGATGATTGGGCAGCAAACCACAACCTCATAGCGCTGAACTCCGGTGACCCCACCCCACACGGATCAACCCCAGCACAGGTGGTCTTTCGAGTCCGGACATCAGTTTCGTTCATGCACGATGATCGTCAAAAGTGTAGTGGTCAGTTTTGGACAATACGCATGGCTCAGATCACCAGGGTGCAACCGGAATTCCGGTTCCGGTTCCGGCAGTTTTTCACCTTCCGGTTCCGGTTCCGGTAAATTTTTACCGGATTTAAAAATTCCGGTGTTATAATTTGGCCGTTTAAGAATCTCTTTTGAAAGCCACTTGTACTCAGAATATAAGCCGTTGATGGTGGATTTCACTTCAGTCGACGACGAAAATCTAAAATACAACAAATAAAATAAATACCTGTGTTCGACTAAGGTTGTTTCACGAATAATAGAGCAAAAAATACGATTAAAATGAAATTTTTGGTGAAATGCATTTTTCATTTTCCGGTTCCGGTTCCGGTTCCGGTAAATTGTAATTCCGGTTGCACCCTGCAGATCACCACCCTATCCTCCTTTCCATCGAGTTGGGTAAAAGCAAACTTCCAGTTCAACCTCGAAAGCGAACCATCTATGACAAAGTAGACTGGAAACTGTTCTCGAGAATCATCGAAAATGATGTCGAAGAGATGAACCCTCTGAACTTCAAATCACTCGACAGCTTGAACGCTAAGCTCACTGGAATCATTCAAAAAGCTGCAAAAACCGCGATCCCCATCGGTTATAGTGGCACCCGCAAGACTTGGTGGTCAACTGAAGTAAATGATGCAGTCAAAGAGCGAGAATCAAAAAGGAAAAAAGCTGCCAACAGCGAGGAAGACCGACAATCATAGATACAGTCGTGTCGAGAGACAAAATTGCTGATAAAGAAAGCAAAAACTGAAGCATGGAGATCATTTCTTAACACCCTAGATCCCAGGACAAACCCTTCTAAGGTTTGGAACACCATCCATGGCCTCTCAGGTAAGAAAGCTGCTGCTCAAGTGGGCCCAGCCCTAGAGATTGACGGGAAAAGTGTCACCTCAAGCAATGCAAAAGCCAAAAAATTCGCTCAAATGTACTCAAAGATATCGGACGTGCGTAACAAGAAAACCAAAACAGCAACTATCGTCGACAATCAAGATCGTAACAGACTACGTCAAATACATCGCCACCTCAAGCTACCGTGCGAATGTCAAGCAAGCAGTCTGTGCAAGCCGTTCACCATGCAAGAACTTCGATCCGCTTGCCGCCGTCTCAAAAACAGTGCCTGCGGCGATGACAAAGTCCACATTATATTCAAGTACATGCCTAACAACGCATGCAATCTGCTCCTCACAATGTTCAACCTGTTTTGGAGCTCCGGCTACACTCCAGCGGCCTGGCGCCGTGGCACCATCAAACAGCTCCTCAAAAGCGGAAAGACTGCATCTCAACTGGCCTCATACCGCCTAATCATGCTAACAAGTTGCATCGGTAAGCTATTGGAACACTTGGTCAAAACGCGTGCTGCTCAATGGCTGGAAAAAAACGGTGTTCTCAACAACCTACAGGCTGGTTTCCAAGCTCTTAGCTCAACCGAAGATCAGGTCCTCAGGATAACGCAACGCATCGCTGACAATCGCATTGACAAGAGTGGCCCCATTCGCAAACCTCGCAGAACTATTAAAGTGCTCATTGATTTTTCCCGCGCATTTGACCGGGTATGGCACAATGGTCTGCTCTGGAAAATGAAAGAAATGCAACTTCCAAGATGTTTGATCAAATGGACTCGTGGATTCCTGATGGATCGGAAAGCGCGAGTAGAATTCGAAGGAAGAAAGAGCCGCTACTATGGATTTGCTGGCGGAGTCCCCCAAGGCGGAGTCATGTCGCCTCTGCTCTTCCTACTCTACATCAATGACATCACCGAAAACCTACCTCCCGGAGTTGAAGCAAGTCTCTTCGCAGACGACCTTGCAGTGTGGTGCTCACATCATGACCTTAATGCTGCTCGAAATCTCATGCAACAAGCTTTAAATCGCATCGATACATGGTCCAAGAAATGGAAAATGGTTTTAAACATTGATAAATGCGAGTCGACATTTTTCACCAAAGATCCTAAAGAAGCTCAATGGAGACCGAATCTCACCTTAAACGGTCAACGCGCGCAATATCAACCCTGTCCAACATTCCTCGGAGTCACATTTGATCGCTCCCTTACGTTCAAACAACATGTGATGAAGATCAAAAAGTCGGCGTCTGCTAAAATGAACATCCTTGCAGCGGTCACAGGGATTTCTTTTGGCTGTCGGAAAGAAGACTTGCGCATGCTGTATATAACGTATATCGCCTCATCGATTGAGAATGCAGGAGCCGCGTGGATGCCAATGCTGGCACCTTCAAACCTCCGATCACTACAGTCTCTTGAAAATCGAGCGAGTCGTTCAATCACCGGTGCCACACAAGGGACGAATCAACTGCTAACGCTGAATGAAGTTGGATTAGTACCGCTTGAAGTACGCTCGAAGATCCTCGCAGCTACCGCCTATGAAAAATCCAAGAGACTCCCAGACTCGAATCCGCTGAAAGAAGTAGCAAACGGCAACGTCAGACAGCGTTTTGGAACAATCCACAGTTGGAGGGAAAGCGAAAGAAAAACGACCGAATCATATGGCATTGCCACGTTCGAGCGCGAACGTCTTGTACCATGCTCAGATGTCGACACATGGGATATACCTGACGGAGTTACGTTCGGATCCTCCTTAGTAACAGCAGTAAAGAATAGCGACCCACCACAAGACCGAAGAATAGCTGGCCTCATGACAATAACGAACCTTGATACTGCTGACCTGAGTGTCTACACAGATGGCTCTGCGAAAGATTCTAACCGACTATTTGGCAGTGGAATATTCATTCAGCGTCACTTCGATGGGGCGGAGTTCTCACTCAAGTTTCCGGCTGGAAACGTTGGAAGCAGTTATCGAGCCGAATCAATCGCCATGCAAAAAGCGCTGGAATGGGTCGAAACCAACCATACCCACGGAAAGGTCAACATATTCACGGACTCGCAATCACTGGTTCTAAGACTGCAAGATGGCCTGACTAAAGTCCGTTCGGAAACAGAAAACGCAATTTGGAACTCCTTACTCAAGATATCTAAAAATAGTATTTCCGTCCACATTCAATGGATCTCTAGCCATTGCGGCATATCTGGTAACGAAAAAGCAGACAGATTGGCTAACGAAGGTTCAGATATGAATCAAACGGCCACAAAAGTTGATTTCAAAACTGCCAAGACACTTATCACAAGGACGGTGATCGAAAAGGAATGGACTCAAAAACTGGTACACCACAGCCAGCCGGCCGGGATCCGCCCTCCACCTACAAGACAAGGGATTCAACCTATCAAGAATGGAACGAGTGGTCTTGGCACAGCTACGATGTGATTCCAAATTCCCGTTGCTCAACCAGTACCTATTTTCGATCAATGCTACAGAAAGCGACGCTTGCAGCAAGTGCAGTCTCAGCCCACATGACCTGAATCATATGCTCTTCCACTGCATACATGGAGATCCGTTTCGTCATTTGCTTCCTACACATGATCCTGCGGCACTATGGGAAGAGCCGGAAGCGGTCGTGATATTTCTTCGAGCAAGTGGTCGTCTCTGACCACTACCAATTGCCTCAACGCAATGGATT
>JASANG010001727.1:0-40537 GCA_030248215.1 Enoplolaimus lenunculus
CCGAAACTAGACCATACCCGCCTTCGGATCGGTCGAAAATCCCCGTTTTTGACTGTCGGGTGGGGCCCCAGTGTGCACTCTGTGCCACACTGGTGCCCACCCTCGGCGTCCCTTGAGCTCCTAGCTATGTCGTTTCCGTGGCATGCGAAGTCCAGCCGTCTCAGTCTCGATCCTAGTATCGTGATTTGTACTTAACCGGTATCTTTTTAGCCTTGCCATACTGTTGCTCATTTGTAAAACTACTGTGCTTTAACATTTCTGTCAAACTCTTGTCAAACTTAGTCTTATTCCTGCCAATTTCGCTTATGTCAATTACGTGTATTTTGACGTATATTTTATATTGTGTTTTCAGGTACTAAAACCCCACTTTCTGACCAAATTCTAGGCGCTCAGTTCATTGCGCATTCCCATTTCTACAAATTCTTTCCCCTTTGACCCTTTTGTGCCAGTTCCCACATGTCATATTTTTGCGATCTTATAAATGCTTATTTTCATGTTTTCAGGCGTCCCATTCCCGTTTCCTACTAATTTCAAGGTGCTCATTCCATTTCGCACCCCCATTTCTGCCAATTCTGCCCCGTTTGTGTCTTATTTGTCATATTTCTTTTTATGTCATTGTTGCGAGGATTCTAGAACATTCTGGAGTTGAAACGATAGCTTAGCTAGTTAAGGTGCTTAAAAAAGATTTTCTAATTGTACGTAAATCATAGCAGTATTCTCGGGTCGCGTAAAACGTATATTTCTTGCCTTGACGGAGACATAAAAAGTAGTTAATCGAAATCAGCGTATCTTACTTGATCAGAGTAGTAATTTTTAGGCCTAGGAAACGTGTACTTGTTATTTTTGTAATTTGTGGTTTGTTGTTATTATTGTGCCCGGACGTGATTTGAGTAGCGGTCCCGTAGGCTGTGTCTGACAGATCCTGTCCATTTTTCGCTTACAAGTTGCAGTTTCCCAATACTTATAATTTCTATAGTGCTTTTCGGCCGCATGGCCCTCGTTCAAAAGCTATAACTCTCAGAAATAGGGAAATTTGGCAATTTTAGCATCAGCGGGACTAACGGGCTTCTGTTCCATATTTTGTGTTAATTACTTGCGTGTTACTAGTAAACCGGAAAATAGCGTTGTATAGACTCACACGAGCCGTAGGAGTGTTTAAATCGTGTTAAACTGTTCCAGGATCAACCCGAAACTAGACCATACCCGCCTTCGGATCGGTCGAAAATCCCCGTTTTTGACCAGTCCAGACCTTACATTGACCAGTCCAGACCTTACAACAAGTAAATGATCTCCAAAATCGTCAAAATCCGTGCTCGGAATTGCAGTGGCTTCAAAATATCTAGTATTTTGACGTGCGATGTCGGATTTTGCCGGATATTAAACCATAACAAGAGATCCCGTCATTTCTGATCACTGTTCGCCTCATTTGCACTTTAACTTTAGGTGTTTACCACCCACATACGAACAAAACTCCAGCGCCACAACAGATTGTGAAACCATTAGCTATGTAGCAAACTAACTTAATACCTTTTCTAAACTTCGCTTTTAAGAAAGCTCAAAAATTGTATTGAAATCAAGAACCTTCTGTTCTTGAATGTTAAAGACTAAAGAAATTATAATCTCAGACTTAAGTAGTTATGAAATACTCAGAACTTCGTTTGTAAAATGCTCATGAAACATAATTTATTCGATTCAAGGAATTGTTGCCAACTTGTAAAGACATAAGTTCCTGTGTCCTGCAGTAATTGTTTTTCTATTTACGAACAACGAAGTTTAACGGCTCGCCAATTTGAGCTCAGGATCCCCCAAAACCAAATTTTTACATCTTGCAGGTACATTTAGGTTGTAAAAAATAGGGCGTGTGGTTGAGATTCCGCTGTTTTTGCTAACAAGTCAGTCCTTTACATGACTTGAAAAACAAAAAAAGAATTTTATACTCATGTCGGGACGTTAGCCTCTAGCGCTAGGAGATTAATCGTCTGAAATTTATTGATTAAATCGACGAAAGCGGAGAGCGTATTCATATATTGATTGTGCCCCCAGCGCAAAGATTGAGGTCACTGCCTTCACTATAATACTCAATGGATGAAAAGCTATTGAGGCGTCTGCGTATAGGCATTCAAGCTATCTGCATTTCCGGTCCATCGATTTCAAAATTTGCACAGAAGTAGCAAAAATCGAAAGCAATAAATCTGCTGAATTTCAAACCTCAACATTCTAGGGTTCGAAAGTTACAAGACCTATTACCAACTGGCGACAGATGCTAGTTACAATTGAGAATACGGGCTTTAGATTATATTTTTTCTTTAGACTTAGGCTTAATAGTCTATAGGCTTAGGCTTAGGAATTCACTTTTGCAACGCTTTAGGCTTAGGTTTTAGGCTAGCGAATACGCTTTAATCGACTGTTCTGTCACTTAAAGTAACGTTGGCCGCATTTCTTATGGTTCTGGGCATTGGATTTGAATTTGTTTAACACCGTACAGAACCCACACTAGGCTTCCATAACTTCATATGAGCCTCCTGAAAAGACATCGGGTATTTTTCACTATCCGGTTCCGGCAATAAATCCGGTACCCACTTTTTAACGGAATTTTCCGGTATTTTCGGTATTGAAAATTTTTCTCATTGTAAAATTTTAGAAAAATTGGCGTATCATTGAGGTTAAAATTCATCTGTTCAGCGCGTTTCGTTTTACTTTTGTCACAATTTTCAGGAAAGAATTCCGAAATTTCGCAAACAATTTTGCGTATTAAAAGCAAACAATTTAAGAACATATTGCAGATATTGGCTAAAATTAACTAATTACCATCATTTTACTACCAAATTTCGCCTCACCTCTAGCTCCGACTCCGGCTCCGGCAAGTTTCGTTGACCTACGGCTTCGGCTCCGATATTTTTTCACCTCCGGTTGCACCCTGGTTTCCACCTACTGCATTTGTTTCAAGATTTTGGCATTCTTATGTCTTTACAGTATTGAAATCGATAAAATAGCGTTAAATTAAAATAAATTTTTCGGTAACAAGTATTGTTATGTTCCGATTTCGATTCCGGTATTTTATAATTCCGGTTGCACCCCGCTCCTGGTACTTTCGGTAAGCTTAAACTCTGCCTTGTGCTTCCACTAATCATAGTTTGTTTTACCGGCGCTACTGCGTTTGTTTGTATTACTCTTTCCATATAATGGGCCGTCCACACGCTATACTGTTCGCACTACTGCATAAAAATGTCTTGGTCTAGTATCCGATGTCGTTTTTAACACACAGTATTACGGGAAATTGGTTTTTTAGTTCAAAATTAGTTATAAACTGCGTAAAATTTTCTTGCAATTTTTCATTACAGATGTGCTGCAATTGCCCGATTTGATACAAAAATACCTAAAATTGTCATCCATAATCTTAAAAATTTTGGTGCATCCGCCATTTTTTCTTCAAAATTTTAGAAAGCTCGGTGAACATTTGCACGCCTCAATTTTGTTGACAGATAAATAAAACTTATTTGAAATTTACCTATATTGTTCAATATCCGTTTTCCTTTTCCGTTTTGTTTCCATTATTTGTTCAATATCAGTTTCCGTTTCAGTTTCACTATCCGTTTACACCCAGCTAGTAGCCCCTTGCGAGGACCAGGGAGCAACCGGGTCCGAGCCAGGGATGGGCGGAGATCGGAAATAAGTTTCGGTGTCGGTTGGTAATCACCGAAAAACATAAAATTTTCAGAAGAAACTGTTTCTAGAGTCGGTTGCAAACCAACAGACTGAGACCTTGACTCCCATCCCTTGAGAATAGTATAGGGATCGTTGTGAACGGGTTAAAAATGCATCGGTGTGAGATATTGAACTTTGTCACGTAAGCACTTTGGGTACCTTAAACCACGGAAGGAAAATATGTAAGCTGCGTTCTGATATCTGAATGCAATCTTGTATTAAAGTTGAATTCATTATCCGGCTCCGGCTCTGCTCTGGCTCCACCCCGATACTAGATTATGAAACATACATATTACATATCAACAACAAAAACACATTTATATGCAATTAATTATTTTGCTTGATGTTTTACCTTGTATACCGACTCCTTTGGGACATTTTCGAGACAAAATTGTACCCAAAACGCTAGTTACAGCTTCGTTTTGTGTACAGTTCCTTACTGGGTGGTTACTTTTTTAGATAAGCACAAGCATAACATGGATGATCCGCGAACGTCGTTGTCTCACACAATAATTGGTTTTATTGCGGAGATTTGACTCAGATTCGTTTTTTATGTTTTACGCTAGACTGCGTAATACCAGTTTTCGAATATGCTTAGCTAATGTACAATAAGATACATTTAGTACGCTGCAATAAAAATAACGCAAAATTTTGTAAGCTGCGACTTTATATAAGTCTGTAAAAGTTCCTATTGCTGAGCAGATACACGATGCATTTAATTTTACCTGAAATTTGTATAGCTTAATGCTTTCTATTTAGACTGTTATTATACAGGCTGCAGGGTATTCATCAATTCATAAACCAACCTGATGAATTTTATCAAAAACGGCTGGTTTTCTGAACTAAGTCCCGACCAGCAAAACACAGAAAGTTAGTTTTACAAACGCCTCCTACCACCTTGATCATGTAATGAATAATTTGTATTGTATTAAAATCAGGTGGATCCTTCACTGCTGGAGTTGTAACTAATTTTACAACGGAAAATTAGTTATTTTAAACTGCCAACGATTCCAGCCAAACGCTGAACTAAATTGCGCGACAGCGACCAAAACTGCCACGTAATACAAAAATGACTTAAATACGTTACGTGTCCGGCGATAATTTAGTATGATTCAGATTCTTATACAGTTATTAAATTTTGACATTTGATTTGTGCATGTTGTTAATTTTTGCAAAATATGGTGTTAAGTACTATTGTGGAAATGTTAGGTGTTTGTTGAAATTATATTTGCTCGATTTACATGTGACGTTCTAAACGTCTCAGTTGCATGGATAAAGAAGGTTTACAAGTGTATATCTTTTGCAGGCGACCAGCCTTGCGCAACATCGCAAGAAAATTTGTGGAGCGGACAAGCATTCTCTCTTGAGGTGGATACAATTCTGTATCACAAGAGATCTGCGTACCAGGATATTTTGGTTTTTAAAAGGTACTTAAGCTTTTGCTAGTACCTTTTGGCATTAGCAGAACTTAGCATTGCTAAAGAAGTGTTGAAAATGAAACCCGCTTTTATAAATAAAGCCACTTGTTTCAAAGTATTTGTATCGAGCTTTCTGATTGGTTTTTAGCAAGTCCTATGGAAACGTTTTGGTTCTGGATGGCGTAATACAATGTACCGAGCGTGACGAGTTTTCTTATCAAGAAATGATCTCTCATGTGCCACTTTTCGCACATCCAAATCCGAAAAAGGTTTTTGATGTTTTGCATTCTTAGATATACTTACATATTCAACATTTCTGGGACCTCATAATTAATGTACATTGAAGGAGTACTACGAACGAGTACTACGCCCACATAAAAATTTTTGAATGTAGGCAATACGTATATGCGAGGTTGTGAATACGATCGCGTGCATGAAACCAAGGTACAGCCGGATATCTGGTTCCGGTTTAGTATCCGGAAAAATCGATATCCGGCTCCGGTATCCGGTATAAACCTACCGGAAGTGTACGGTTGTGATTCTGTATACCATGAAACTGCTTTTGAAAAGTCGACATATTTAACATCTTGCTGCGATTACCTTTCTGGGACAGTAAGGTTATTAAGTTATTCACTCATTGAGGTGCTTAAAAACCAAGCTAAAAACTAGTTCGAATTCAGTAAATATATACTTTTGCGCGACATAATTACTCTTATCAGTGCGCTTATTTAAATGCTATATCCGGATAATATGCGGTTCCGGTAGAAGTACAACATATGGTTCCGGTGTTTGGTTAATTAATATCTGGTTGCACATTGCAAGCAACATAGAAAATATCGATGGTGTCTCTGAAATTACTTCGTTTTTATTCAGTTGATGACAGTGTACGGTTTTAATCTACATAAGCTTCTCTTTCATATTGATTTGAAGGCAAATTATTTGCTGATTCTTCAGTGTCTAATATCGCTAATAGCAATTACTGTGCTGCACCATACTGTACATTGTCACCTTACCAGAATTACTTGAGGCGAGGTTATGACGAGATTTCAACTGATCGTGATGAACTACAGTTTAAATTGGTGTTGTCAAAACCAAAGGACAATCATGTTTATGCAAAAGAATGTGATGTATGTTGTAGCAGATTGTATTTATATATATATTCTAATGCTAAATTCTGTATTAACTTTGTCAGGTGCTGATCATCGGTGGTGGAGATGGCGGTGTTATGCGTGAGTGCTTGAAGCACCCTTGCGTGGAAACTATAACGCAATGTGAAATTGACGGTGTGAGTTAACAGTTACGTGAAATTAATGTTTTGTTGTTTGCGGAAAGGCAAAATTTTGATTTGTATTATTAACATAACTCGGTAGGATCGCAGAATCTTCTGTTCCAGATGTAATAGAATTGTTGTGGTTTGAAATGAATTGTTATCCGATCGCGTTTTGCAATACAGTTTTCTAGGATGCGGTTAATTGGGATATTGCCGGAAATTGTTAAACGGGATTGGTTTGGAAAAGGAAACGTCTAATAAAGACATGGATCTGCGACTGTTAACTGTTTGCTTTGATTACAGACTGTAATGGAAGTTGCCAAAAAGTATTTCGAGTCTATGGCATCTGGATTTGATGATCCAAGGGTGACTGTTGTTGTAGGCGACGGATTTGAATTCATGAAAAATCATGAAAATCAATTTGATGTTATAATAACCGATTCTTCTGATCCAATTGGTAAGCACTGGGTCTTTTTGTTCGCGTCTATGGCCTCTGGATTTGATGATCCACGGTGGACTGTTGTTGTAGGCGACGGATTTGAATTCATGAAAAATCATGAAAATCAATTTTGGTGTTATAATATACGATTCTTTTGATCCAATTTTTAAGCACGGGATCTTTTTAATGTTGCATGACGATTGAGTATTTTAAAAGTAGCCGGCTCGAAAACAGCGTAAGTGAACTAAATGTATGTTTTATATAGATATATATACCTATAGCCACAGAAATTAACATCGATCGAGCTTAAGTTTGTATTTGTTAACCGCGACTATACGCATCCCATGTAACAACAGGACGTCCGGCGCTGGCAAAAATCAACAGCTGGCAGCGGCTTCGGTATTTAACGTTGCCGCTGTCGTATACGATTCCTTCTCCCCGTACGATTCTTTCCCCCATACAATAATACGAATCTTTTCCCCGTAAGACATGCGATTTTCTCCGTGCGATTCTTACCACACGCATCGATCGCACTGGTAAGAGAATCATACGTTTTCACTCTTCCTACCAAAGTCCCACATGTTGGCCTACGGCTGGAGTAATTTACATGCCGAAGTCCTGCATATGGGACTTTTGCTATTGACAACGTAAAGAAACAGCCGCTTGTTAACATATTAATGACGCTTTAAAATTTGGTCACGGAATCTACAGCATATGCAATTAGCGTGGCTTTAAAAATAATAATTTAATTTGATAATGTCTCGCATATGGGACTTCAACTCATAGGAAACGCAGAAATTCAAAATGTTGCATATTTCATGTGTAAAAGTCACACATGTGAGACACTTGGCACTTTGGGGACCAACTCAAAATTTCCATCGGCCCGGAGAATGTTAATGGGGACATTATGCAACTGAGAAAATCGGTCGTATACATGAAGTTGTGGGCTGTGGTTTTTGGTATTTGGTTGAAACCTGAATGATGTATTCAAGCTAATGTGACGGTAAAAACTTTCGAAAGTAGAGCATTTTGTAAACCGCAGAGTGTCGTGATATCTCAAATTCGGCTGATTTTGCTACTGTTAAGTTAGGGGAAAAATTGTTTTCTATTCCCAAATTTGTCATATGCGCAAAACAGGAGCACTTTTACAGCCCCATATAAGATATAACAGAAGCACTTTGAGTATAAAGTAAAGTTATGTTACAGGGCCTGCTGAAAACTTATTTAAATCGGATTATTATCATTTGATAAAAAACGCGTTGAAAGACGGCGGCATCTTGGCGTCACAAGGTATGTATTAATTGAAACCCATAACAGAAGGCTTTTGATTGTAAGAGTATTTTTCTAACGATTGATTATGCAAGAAATAGAAAACAGTTCTGACTAGCACGAAACCGTTAGTATGTGTTAGCTGTATAAACTAGTATTCGCCTCCTGATCCGCAATAAACCACCAGATTTCGCAGTTCTGCTAGTATTCAGTATCTATAAACGTCATTTATTTAATCTTAGGTGTTTCTTTTGCCATTTTCTTCAGCTAGAAAGGTGGGCAAACTACGAAACAGAATGCCTGAATTCACAACTTTTTATGCAAAACAATCCTAGTCTTAAAGCATTAAAAGTAGTACTTAATTAGTGCGAGCACATAATGATTTAAAGCAAAGTGCGTTCAATTGAAATATATAATAAGGTTCTGTACTATTTTTAGCCGAGTCGATATGGCTTCATTTGGGTCTGATAAAAGAAATGAATGACATGTGCCGTACAATGTTTCCTTCCGTATCATACTATTATACATGCATTCCGACGTATCCTTCAGGCTGTATTGGTTTCATTATTTGCTCAAAAGATAAGGTACCTAAACCGAATTCAGTATAGAACTGGCTCTTCGTCTACGGCATTCAAAATTGCCGGAAGTTTATCTTTAAAAATATAACATAACTCTATAACATGAAGCTGTTAGTTACATGCAGTAAAATTACAATAATAGCGACGATTTTGTATACCTGGGATGGTGGAGGGCCAAACTTACTAAAAGCCAACCCCCATTTAATATTTCCTTCGGTTCAGCCCTCACTCAAGATTTCACAGCCGGTTAATTTTACGTTCCTTACGTTTTTGGGAAAAACATCAGTATGAATTAAATATACCCTCACCTGTGTTTATTATGTATAATATGGTTGTTTTTGACTATGTGCATGGGTGTAAGAGTAACTAAACACTGGCTAGTGCAACTGATGCTTTATTGAAAATTTTGCAACCCCCGACCCACTGAGAAATTTCTTCCGGTTGCAACTAAAGAGGCTGGTTGGTGCACCCTCACTCCATCGCGACACAGGGAATACCCAGTATACGGCGATATAACTGATATACTAGGAAATACAGATGGTACTATAATATGTTTTAAAGATGGAGGTTGTGCGTTCTTTATTGTTTCCTTTTATTAATTGCACCGTATGTACGTATTAATTTGCACTGGTTTTGTCCTGAAACTGAAGAAGTAACGTTGTAATTCATTTTATCTTGTCATATTAACACGATTAATACAAATTATCGTAAATGCTACCACTACTGCCGTGTCTATTCTTGTGAACGACGATCTTGGTTATATCAGGCGGCAGTCTATCTTTAGATTCTAGCGTGACTAAAGTACACAAGCTGTTGTTTTATTTTAGGGTAAAAACTTTCAAGAACCGTTCCGGACAATATCGGAAGACCAAATCGAAAAGATTAACCTGCGTTATTACAATCTTGACGTTCATCGGGCATCTTTTGTTCTGCCAGAGTTTGCTAAGAAGGTTAGTGCAAATATGAGTAAAATATCAAACGGGACAAAATGTGGCATTGCTTAAGCTTCAGACACTCTTAGAAGCTTATATCAACAAATTTTAAATTTTGAGAAGTTTTCCACTCGATATATTAATATTCAACAAGATTTTTTGTGTTATTTTGCTAATTATGAGGAACCGGCATTTGACACTGTTTAATAAAGTTTTTTTACACTACTTGGTTGTCTCATGTTATTGAGTAATTAGTAATGACAGTTACTCTTTTTATTTTAGGCTTTGATGTAAACTCCGCTGTGAACATCTTCATTCAATCACATTTCATCGACAATTTTTTAACGTTTCTGTTCGTATACTTTTTTATTTGGACGTGAGCTTTGAAAGTAGTATCGCGAGCAAGAGTTGTATAAGATTAAGGTACAGTGATAAATAGTATTGTGTTTTTTGGGAAAAGCATTACGTGTTGATTTCTATTCTACTTACCGTAAAAGCGTGGCTGAAAAGTGGAAAGTACATCTTTTGCGGATGTATGAGATTTCCGGAGATGATATTGAGAAAACCGGAAATGGAAAAAAGAAACTCGATTATTTTGTAAATGAAGAAACCAAAGAGGTAATTGATGACACCCAAGATGTAATTGAGAAAACGGTCGGAGTTCCAGTTACATCCGTAAACGGTGTAGTTTTCAAGCAGTTTTTGACCCTATCATAAAGTTTTTGCAATGTATAGTTTAAATATGCCAAAACTACATTTTCGTATAGGTGTTCAATTATTGAAATGTAATTAAGGATGCCAACTTTACGGCCCATGTATAGAACAGGGCCGGATCGTTTTCCGGAGGGCTATAATAGAGTCACTTTAAGCTTTAGACTATTTTTTGCTTAATCTTACGCTTAGGCTTAGGAATAGGCTCTTCCATACGCTTAGGCTTAGGCTTGGGTTTAGGCTTAGGAATATGCATATACTACTGTTCTGGTCGTGTTCTATACATGGGCCAACTTTTCTGTAGCATAAATATTTTATCGTAGATGCCTTGCCAGCCAATTGTCATTCAAAAACCGTAACGTATTGCATTTTGTTTATATAATCGATTGCAATGTGAAATTCATATTGTTATCTAAAGACGATTTTATCACTCAGTTGCTGAATTGTATGCTTTGAATGATTTTGTATTATCTGTTTTGGTTTTCTTTCACACATCAGCCTTACCTTAGAAAAAACATGATGTCCACATAGACCTACGAGTAACTATAGTTATGCCTTTTTGTGGTTAACGCGAATATTTACATTTTGTCAAAACGCTTCACCGGATAACAATGATTTTTTTATGTTAACTGCAGTCATAGAACAAATGGCCAATGTAAAGAACTGGGGCGGAACAGTATTATAAGCATATTTCTAGGCCTATGCCTAAGCCTACGCGTAAAGAATGAGCTTATTCCTAAAGCCTAAGCCAAGAAAAAAGTAGTCTAAAACTTAAGATTACTCCCCACAGAAAAACGTTCCGTCCCTGATCTTTACGCGGGCCGAACAAATTAAGGGTAATCGAAATTGCGATCCAGCAGCGATTTGACTCGCAAGTGCTATCTAACGTGATATGAGCCAATGTTACTTTAAGGGGCGTAACAGTAGATTAAACGTATTCCTAAGCCTAAGCGTTGCAAAAGTGTGTTCCTAAGCCTAAGCCTAAGCAAAAAATGTAATCTAAAATCTAAACCTGCTCTTTTATGGACACACCAGAAGCTTGGACGCCCCTTAAAGTAACATGGGTCGTGATATGAATGATGTTGTTTTGCAAATACAATTAACGCGTACGTTACCCAGAAGTAGCTATTGCGCACCAAATTTTCTTGGTTGCAGTTGAGACTATGGCTACTGAAGCCGTATATACTTTGCAACCGACGTATAATTGTTTGTTGTTGAATGTTTATTAACAGTGATTAACAAGATTAAATATCAGTATTCTTGAGTTTTGTAAGCATCAGCTTAGGTAGAATTATAGTTTATAGTCAGTGTGTAACTGGATATCTGTTTCCGGGAAAAATCGGTGTCGGTTTCCATTATCGAAATAGCTCAAATTGTGTTGTTTGTATGTTCAAAATTAGTAATGAAGTCGCATATATACTTCGCAATTTTTTGAAGTAAAGATATGCGACGGTTGTTTGAAATGAAATAAATTTTTTAAGAGATTTATACAAAATCTTAAATACTTCAATGCATCCGCCTTTTTCCTTTAAAAATTTTAAACACCGGTGAATATATGCGCATGCCTCGATTGTATTGGGAGAAAAATGAAAAGTTTTCGAAAATTTTATACCTATACTTCAATATCCGTTTACCGCTTCCGATATTTTTACTATATTCGTTTACAGCCTACTCACAATAAATATTACGAACATATTACACAAGGTCGTAGTTTGTTTCTTTATCTTATCAGTGTAAGTAAGTATAACAGCTCTAGCTAAGACCAACACACATTTACGCTATATTCAAAGCAATTTTAGCTATTGTCCGTTTCCTGACATTTGCAGCTAAGTAGTAAGCTTAGTAAACTGTAACCGGATTCCGTTTCAGGAAAAAACCGCTGCTCGTTTCCATATATAAATAACGGAAATTCTGTTACTTTCCGATTGGAATCCTGGTAAATATAACGGAAAACGGATATTGAAATATAAAATTTCAGGCTTTTTTGCGGTACAACTGTTCCAAACCACCGAGGCTCAAGAAACTGAGCCTGCCAAATACCGAGACTTATCGAGACTGAGACCTAAACTCCCATCCCTGGTAGGTGCTACCGGAGGGGAAAATACCGGGGCCAGAGGTCAACGAAATTTGCCGGAACCGGAGGTGAAGAAATGTTGTTAAGTTGTTTGGTTTTACGCTAATTTTCATGCAAAATTTCGGTAAACAACTTAACAACATATTGCAAATATTGGCAAAATTAACTAATTAGAAGAGAAAGTTTACTAGTCAATTTAACACTTCTCCATCGCTCATATGGAGATTATAACAAAACAATACTTCGCCTCACCTCCGGTTCCGGCAAGTTTCGTTGACCTACGGCGCGGGATTTTCCACCTCCGGTTGCACCCTGTTAGCCACCACTGTTTTATTGTATCTTAGGGAAACTGCGTGCTCGTAAAAGGAACATGGGCCAAACGAATATTGCAATTCAACGCAACTCTACAAAAACAAAAAATAGTGGATTAGGGCCTTTGTTAAGTGCTAAAAAGCTTTGTTACGTAAGTAATTTTTGTACTTATAAACCATGGGAGGGGAGAATAATTGTTAAGCTACGTTCTAATAATTTGACTGCAACCTAGTATTAGATTAGAATTCATTATCCGGCTCTGGTCGTATCCAACTCCGTCAGTTTTTGGTATCCGGTCCACAGCTTTGTTTGCATACTATTTATAAACCTTGATAAACCTTGCTTGTTATACTGTGCTGATAAAGTGAAGTCAAATAATAATTGCGGAAGTCAGCTTTCTCGAACACAGTCATATACCAATCACAAATATTTTGCATTCCAGCAGTGTTTGGCCTGTAGAATCCGCAAATATCTGTTTGGGGCACGACATATATACCAAAATTTCCAGCTTTTGCATAACGGAAACGGCCATTGATTTTTACCAGTTCTGCAAAAGCCGAAGACAAATCTTCGCTTGTTCGTTGGTATTTACCATTTTTGTTATATTCGCTCATAATAAAGAAGACGTTGGTTTTTACGCTAATGCAGGTAATGAACTAAGCAAAATAATACACAAAAACGAAAAACAGCTGGAACATACTTAAACTAAGCATATACCACGGTGTAAAACGAATGTGAAAAATGAACGGAAACCGGATATTGAAGTGTAATATTAATAAAAAATAGCGGACTTCACTTCGCACAACTGCAGCATATCTGCAACTGAAAATTGCGAAATATATACATGATCTTCACCTAATTTTGAGCATAAAAATTACAGAATTTCCGTATTTCTTTAACGGAAACGGACAATGATTTTTATCGGAAACGAATATCAGGTTACACCCTGGTATAGACTTAGCTACCCATATCGTGGCGATGCAACGAAATGTCCATCAATGTACCGTACATATTTCAAAATTTTAAAAGTTCTTCCAGATTTACTGTTTCCCAGAATGCTGGCATAGAACAGGGCCGGAACAGTAGTATAAGCATATTTCTAAGCCTAACCCTAAGCTCACGCGTAAGGATGAACCTATTCCTTTGCCTAAGCCTAAGCAAAAATTTAGTCTACAGCTTAAACTGACTCTGTTACATACCCTCTGGAAAACGATCCGGCCATACAAAATATACACTATTTCTCAACAAACTTGCGTACATCAGGTAACTAACCCGTAGCGCATTTGGAGACCGCGCGATACATAATAGTGAAGAAACACCGCTAGCCTTTTGCAAGTGAGAAGCCAAACGCAATATTAGTATTAAATGATGTTACAAAATTTAAATTTTCACCACTCCTGGGAGGCGTAGGCCTGGGCCGCCGCCCACCCGTGGGTCCTTCAGCACAGGTAACTTTTTCCACGACTGTACCGGTCAAGAACAGCAATTTTATTCGGTATGTTTAACATGGGCGAGAAAAAAATCACGACCTGTACAGTAAGGCAAGTGTGTTGTATGCTATACTGCGACCAGTACTGAGTACTTGTAGACTTTCCACAATTTCCGCTCGCATGCTTAAAACTAAAACCTGCATAACTTAGCCTAATCCCAAGCCTTAGGTTAAAGCTCCGGATTCGAAAACTGGAAAAAAATACGCAAAATATTCACACAGAAATTGCTGAAAATAATATGTGCACTAAATATACGGTGTAAGCAATCAACGAACTGTACTGACCCAAGTAAGAGTGAGTTCCCGTTTTGATCCCTAATAAGAGTCCGGAGCGGATAGAGTCCCTAAACCCTGATTAAAGTCCTTAAATGTCAATTGTCCCTAATTGTAGTGCATAAATGACTCAAGGACCAATTAAACTTGAGTTAGAAACTTTAACCTACTTAAGTTTTGACTGTATATTCATAAGTATAACCTTTACAGTGCCCCGGATGCACATCAGTAACGAAGGAAGGCGGGCGGAGCGTGCGTTAAAACTGAATTAACAGTGGGGATTCACTCTGGAAAGGCCAAATAAATGTCAGACCCCATCTTATTCGGGTCACTACAGTAACCTGCTAGTTGCATATTATATAACACCACCATTCAAATTACACTTGTTAATCGCAAAATATTCACATACTTCAAGCACAAGAAACATTGCTTTGTTAATCGTCAAAAAAAAAAATAATAAAACGACAACAATGAAATGGCAAGCATCTACTACATCCACATCCAGGATGCAGTCGGAATTAAATCACACCGGAAACGGAAAGTATACGTACGCACACCGAATTTTCTACCGAAACCTATGATGGTTGCACCGAGCCAACATGATATAACGGACGCTTACTTATTATGAACCTTGAAAACCAGCAATAAATCGACGTGTAAACGTACAGTTAAACTAATTTCTTACACCCATGACTTTGACCGAGACGGTTCGATACATTCGATACATGAATTCTACAGTCGACACTTGTTTACTTACCCCACTCGAGTGGTGCAGTTTTTAGTGTTTTGTCAAGGAAAATTCGTATAATGACGCTCATGGCTTTTCGCATGGATTGGTGCTTTGCAAGCAGTAGTATAAACATATTCCTAACCTAATCCTCAATGAACGATAAGTTTGTAACTAAGCCTATGCGGAAGCCGAAGCAAAAATACTCTAAAGCTTACTTTATTGGAGTACGCGAAACAACGATACGCTCCTCAAAGTAACATGGGCAGTGGCTTTTACGGTGAAGTAGTGCGAGAGTCATTTTAAATTTTCATGGTTTAAATGCCAAAAATGCCATGACAACCAGTTGCCTGTCATTGAATTGATAAATTTTTACTTAATATTTCTACTTCGTTTATATCCCTGAGTAGCCGTTTTGGCTACATTTTAGCGTTTAAGAAAGTACTTAGCTGCTAGAACTCGCAAAAATTTACCCAATCTGAAATGTTTTAGGCTGCAGCTTCAGATATCATGCTGTCTTTGTTTTAGTTGAACTCAAGCGCTCATGAAGCATTTATATTTTTTAAATAAACAGGTCAAAAGCAAGACATCCCTCAATGACTTAAGTACTTTTTAATTACACCGACTGCCCTGTTCACTCTAGTTTTTGATCGTTCCAGACTAATAAATATTGTCAAAAAATAAAACTCCATAATAAAAGCTATTCACATTTCAAGCATCATCTTTCAAAGTGCTTTTTTATGATGAAAAAGGTTCAACACCAGATGTCCCCCCCAAGACAGGGATTGGCGCTCTCGGTCAAAACAACGAGACCGAGACTCAGCTTATCGAGACTCGCTCTACCGAGACTGAGACTTTTGGTCTCGGTCTCGGTTCATTTTTAACCGTTACCGAAAATGAAAAAATATCTACCAAAAGTTTGAATATGTTTAATTACTCAGAATTGCCGTTTAATTCATACAATTAAACTAACAAATCGCCGTCAAACTTCAAAACTTCATTTTTTTAACTTTATTTTTCACTTAGCAATGGTGAAACAAACGCAATGATTGGAAACTAACAAAACTATCACCAGCTCCAAGTAGACTCCGATTATAACAGAGGCTGCACACATATGAAAATGAACTATTAAGCGGAATATATGCGACCGTGAGTGCCAATATTAATTAGGGATGTGCCGATACCGATACCGATTCTTATTTTGAAATTTTGCCGATGCCGAACCGATGCCGATTCCAACTTTAGTAAACCATGCTTAATAAACAGATAGAATAGTACGCACTAAATGAAGGCTTAAACTCTAACCATCATAAACGATTATAATTTTATAAGAACGGTTAATTTCAATTAAGTTTTTCAAACAAAAACGCAAGAGAGGTAACAATTTTCCCTAGCAGACACATTGGTATGCGCCCATAAATGAAATTGATAGCATTCCAACCGATTGTTACGTGAAAAAAGTATCGGCAAAGTATCGGCAATTTTTTGCAGTGCCGATGCCGATACTCACGAAAAGTGCCGATTATTACCGATGCCAATTAATCGGCACATGCCTAATATTAATGAAAACATTACTTTGTGATCAGTTTTGTGAAAAGCTCATTCATTTTTGTTGTGTTGAGCAATTTTATTTTCTAGTTTACTTCCCCATGTCCATGCCTAAGCTGAAGCGTAATCCTATCCCTAAACCATCCATTTCATGTGATAAAATAATCGCTTTGGCGAACTTGAGCCTTCTACTAAAACAGACATAGTGTGAAGGGAAAAGTAAACATGTGTCAAGTACCCAGTTCTAAATGGTTCGCGTATGTACATTTGGTCCAAAATACGAGCAAAAACATTGCTATATCCTTTCTTCAACTCAAACTAACTCTGAGCTGATAGCAATTGTTTTTCGGTTTTTGCCACCTCGTTGAATCTCGATTTCCGAACCGCTGAGAACAGAAAAAGCGCGAGCGAGACCGAGACCAGCCAAATCCCGAGACTTGTCGAGACCGAGACCGCCCATCCCTGCGTCAAGATTTAATGTACTTTGCAAAACTGACTACTCTGTTCAACTTACGCTTTCACAGTTCTAAAAGAAAACTTAACGCAGTATAATTATTCTGCCCCTCAAAAGTACTTACACATATATTCAAAAGACAAAAATGAAATGTATGATTAAAATATTTCAACATCTTTGCTAAGTGAAACCTCAACGGCCTAATGCAGCTTCCAAATCATCTGCTCTTTCATTGGTTGACAACAGGGCATGGGACGATCCTCCAATTGGCTCATTACATTCTGGACAACGCGATTCTTGCATTGCTCTTCCGCATTCGGTAATCACATATATGTGTCCTGAAATGTATGATTTACTAGTACCTAGAAGCTGCACTGTCAAAAATGGTGAGTCAAGCCGACTCTCTCCGAAATAGGCTCTAGACTGAGTCAAAAGCGACTCCGCCAGAGTCAAACGTGAGACTCGGTGAGTCCAGTTTAACTCTGGCCGAGTCGAATTTGACTCAGTTTGTCCAGTCCCATACAGCATATTTCGAAGAGAGTCGATTTGATTCACTATTTTTTGCAGTGTGGTTAATTGCCGTATACTATTCGTTAGTTTTGCAACGCTCAATCATAAGTTAAACGCAATATCAAATCAATAGCTGAGGATTTTGTGATATTCAGTTACGTTTTACATTCGTCAAAAACGTTTAATAACGTTGACCAATCACACAGCAGAAAAAATATTTGACTTGTTTATTTTAATGTAACGGCTACCTTGGCACAGTCTGACGAAAGAACTACGTACGTATAGTTGACGTAAAATATTGGTTTATCAAACCCACTGATGGATCGATCCAAGGGATACAACCTAACACGATACACCTCAATTAGGGTTTAACCGGAATATTCTGGCTGCGGTAAGGAAATGCCGTGTTTTTCACTATTCGGTTACGGTAATATATCCGGTATTTTGTCACCGGTTTTCGGGTATTTTCGGTATTGAAATTTTTTCTCATTTGAAAATTTAAACAACTGGCATATGATCCTAGTCTGATTTTTTTAAGTTGTCTGAACGTGCAATGCCAAAGTTTTCAATTTGTGTCATAACTCCATATTAATTTATCGCACGTTTCCCTGCTTACTGCATTTGCTTCAAGATTTTGGCATTGGAAATGGTGTGTTTACACATAAGCTTTCAATTTTTAATCACGCCCGATAAGTACCTATATAACGGCCGGTTGCGACAAATGCTTCGTGTCTTCCAGATTTAACTCAAACAGAAAACAATCATATGTCTCAAAATAATACAGTCATTCCAGTAAAACTGGATTTGAGTTCAGTACAAGTATACACTTGATTAGGTTGAGTTAATTATTACAAGTTCTAGGCGAATGTTCGGACTATTTTGAATAAAACTAGAATGCTCGTCGTCATTTACGTAATTAACTCAAATCTCTGAAATTCACTAAAAATACATTGGGGCGAATTTAGCTTCTGTTGAAAGTGAGAATCTACAGAACACAAAAATTAGGTAGCCAAATTTTACTTCGAATTGCTAATAATAACCTATTTTCCCGTTAAAAGCGACAAAATAGGCTTTAAAAAGAAATTATTCGGTAATGAATATTTTTTGTTTTTTGTTTTCCGCTTCCGGTATTTTATAACTTTTCGGTTCCGGTATTTTATAATTTCTGTTGTACCCTGATCCTAATAGGGGTTGAAACCAAAATTTCTGTCACAATTTAGTACTAAAATTGCATTTGGCTTCTCGATCGCTTCGCTCACGAGCTTTTTTCATGTTATCGTGTATCTCAGTCAAACATTTGTGGGTCGGCTACTGCCTCCAACATTTTGCATGTTGCCTAATTAAACATAGTCAGTAATATGACGAAAATAATTTGAAATATCAGTCTATATTGATCTCTGTGAACTGGCTTAATGACTACTTATCAATAAAACATAGAAACAACGAGAAACACATACTCTTGCCATTTTGCAAACCCTTCACTGCTCAGCTTTAAGAGGTAGGTCCCTATCCCAATGCGTGTTCCCGTACTTAGAGACAGCAGCTAATCTGAAAAACTAACCGTTAGGGCATTGATACCAGTGACCTTGTCCCATCCCAACGAGCAATCGTCACTTTTGTCGCCATCGAAACGCCAGTTCCATAATTGTCAAACGTTCGCTTCAACGACTTCAGATTTGACTCAACTTTGACTTGATCTTGAGCACTGAACGGAGTCCGTCGTTCGTATAACAGCTCCAATGAGTCTTTAATCACCGCCAATTGCTGTTTGTCAATATTTTTCGTGTCGCCGTCGTCAATTTGCAATGCTAATTCAACGAGAAAACAATCGAAGTGCAACGCGAGTTCAACGCGGTTCAACTCGCATTCAAATTCGTCGGTCATTTGTTGTGAAATGTTTTTGCGTTTTGCAGCTGAAAGTAACCAATCAACGCATACCATTAACTGGTTGTATAATGAGTTGATAACCGTTTCGACGTTGTTATTATTATTATTTGTATTGCTGATGCAATTGTAGCGATCGCCATTTTGAAACAATGTTACATTACTGTTAAAATCAGCACGAAACAGTAACAACCGTCTATCGATTGGCCGGGTTACTTCTGGAACCTTATTATTGTTGTTGCTGTTGTTGTTGTTGTTGTCGTTGCTCGTCATATCGCCTGTGACTATTTTATTACGGAACTTCGCCAGTTCGTCGAAGATTTCCGTCAATTTCACACGAAACGTAATCACATTTTCGCATTCTGCTATTACTACAGCTGACAACGCTGAATACGATGCTTTTGTTGTGCGAAGACGATCGGCTACACATTTTGAGATCGCGTCAATCTGTTTTCGCTCAACCGATGACGTCATCTTCTCAGTCGATAACTTATCAAATGACCCAATTGTCTCCAAAAGAGTGTCGCATCTCTCTTTCATCTCACTTTCAGTCAACTTGCTTTGATTACGTTTACGTTTGACTTCAGCGACACGGATCATACAGCGTTTAAGTACTGAACTGTAGCGAGTTGCAGAGTGTGCTACCGTACGACATACCATACATTCAGGCATTCCGATAACGTCGCCGGCACCAAATTTCGACTGGTAATATTGATCAATTGATTTTACTGCACAGGTATGTTTACAATCAGGCATTGTGTAAAATCGAACATCAGGGTCATCTTCGTATATCATTAAATCCATCGCAAGGTCATCTTTAAAACTGTCCGGCTTACATGTACGGCATATTGGGGGACACGTTTCACCACACAGGCCCATACACGGATGTCCGCAGGGTAAACGTTTCGAACATGAAACATTACACGGTGGTCTAACACACGGTACATCACATCTTAGGCGGCATATTTGATGTTCGCAACGCCATTGACATTTATCGAGACATGGCGGACAGTCTGCGCCGCATTCTCGAACACACGCCGGTGTAGAACACTGGCTGTGTGCACAGCGTACACCACACGGTTGAGCACACGGCGGACACATCGTGCAACACACAGCGGTACAAATATGGCCGCATACAAGTGTACGTTCACACTTTGAACTGCATTGCACGTGTACACGACCATTTAAACACGTTGTACAGTCGCCAGGACAAGGATGCTTGCACTTGAGTGTGACATCGCAACGAAATCGGCACGGTGTTCGATTAACATTCGTCGAACAAGGTACATTTTCGTTGCGATGTTTACACGATGGCCATACTTTAGTGACCAGTGCAGTGCAGACAGCTTGTTCTGGTGAGTCACAACATTTGACGGTAACATAATGACCACAAGCGTTGCGTAGCTTTTTCGTTGGATGACCACATTCTGACTGCTTTGTATGTAGACGAACACCGCATATCTTCTTGCATTTGTGACCACAACCTTCGATAGTGTGTTCGCATGGTTTATGACAAACAACTTTGCTCAATGCCACCGAGTTACTGTCACCACACCGAACTTTGGTGATATGTCCACAGATTGGTAACTTACGTTCTACCATTGTGCCACACGGTACACAACCATCAGTGCATTTGTAACACATCGCGCCACATACATGCGATTCAGGTGTACTGCAACGCTTTTGACAACGCTCAGTGCATTTAAAATTTTCATGGTGGGGATCAATTGTGTGACACATGCGTTTGCACGAATGTCCCCAGACAAGACGTGCAACACATGGTTCGCCACAACCGCCGTCAGGTGCAAAACGTTTAAAATCAGTCGGCGATTTAACGCGCGATTTCGACGCGTGAATCTGACATTTAATTGTCAACGCGTCGCTTAAACAACCGACGGCGGTTACGCGATCCACAATTTGCCGGCAAAAGTTGCCGCAGCCATCACCACCGTCGGCAGAAATGGCGTTCGCTAACTGTGTAAAATTGCCAATCGCGTAAAATCCAATTTTAGCGCGCGATAACGCGACACAGACGCGATTTTTGCGCGCCAAAAAACCAATACGATTCTGGCGATTACTGCGCACCAGCGACAGTATGATAATATCGTTCTCTTCGCCTTGATAATTGTCGACGGCGGTCACTTTTACCGCTTTCATCAACGTTTGCAGTTCTTTGGTTGCGTTCATACGGCGTCGAATTTCGAACAGTTGTCCCAAATATGGTGTCAAGATTGTCATTTGGTCCGCTCGATAGCCTTGCTGCAGTAGATATTTAGCCAATTCAGCCACAAACTCTGCTTCATAATTGTTTTTGTGCGTTTTAGCGTCGCTATTCGCGTCTGACTCGTCATGACTGTGATTGATAAAAAATAAATTATGCTCTACGCCGAGAACATTTTCGTACTCGCTAACACTGGAATGATTGCGTAAATTGATGTAGAATTGTGGCATCAGCGTATCGGCAATTTCTGGTCGCATTCGATGTTGTAGTTCAAGTGTCATGTACGGAAAGTTATTTTTAATTAACCGTTCAAATAAACTTATATCCAAATTATAGTGACGAGCCAGCTGATATACAGCTGGATTTGGTCTCAGCTGATAATGGTCGTCAATTAAAATCAAATGTTCAGCGCCGGCAGTAAGCGAAGCAATGATATGAGCTTCGAGTACTTCTGCAGCTTCTTCAATTACAACGATTCGAGGTTGAATTTGTTGCAACACTGGTTGATATTTTGCTGCTCCTGCAACAAAAACAACAGTGTGACATGCGGATGTATGGAGGCAAATAATAACCTCATGCTGATGCTGTACATCGGTAAAACACTGCTGCATATGTAGTGCCTTCATATTCAGCAGCAGTAAAACATGGAAGAACCAAGATACATGTGTATAATGTTAAGGTTTTATATAAGGCATAAAAACAGAAAAACTGAGCAGTTGATTGTGAGGCGGCGTGGCTCAGTGGATAGCGCGTTGGACTGAAAAATCTGTCGACCGAGTTCGAAACCTATTGGGAGCGTCCCTCATTTTCAGCCGCTGAGAAATAAAACCTGAAAAATTGTCGTACCCTAGCCTAGCCAACTTATCACAAACAGCATCAAGATTGTGTCAATTGCTCGTATTCTCAAATGTGTCTAGCACCTATCATTAGTTATTAGCACGAATATGTAAAAAACGCACGTAACCACAGCAAGACAGTGTAATAGGTCGGTCAATACATACGTATATACGCAATACCGACCTCCCATCAATTTACGACCAGACACTGAACGGTTGTTGGACGGATTGTGCGCCCGTTTATCTTTCCTGGCTCGCCAGGCATCATTAAATTAATTACCCCAAGAAGGAGCTGTGCACAAGGACAAAAGCAAAATAATATGTTCATAAATTATGATCAAATCTAAAACTTTTTAACGCTGTAAAGGCTAAAATTTTTAACCAAAATATGCAAACTTTTTAACCAAAATATGCATATGTAACTATGGGTTCAGTCTAGAATTTTCATAGCAATTGTAGTATTGCACACAGAGGTGTATGCGACCCGCGAGTAAACGCAGACCGAGTAAGAAACGCTTTGACAAGCGTATACACGGTGGAAAAGAGTAGAGATGGGCCGATTAATCGGCATCGGTAATAGTCGAAACTTTTCGTGAGTATCGGCATCGGCACTGCAAAAATATTGCGCATTCTTTGCCGATAATTTTTGCATATGACAGTCAGTTGGAATGCTATTAGTTTCATTTCTTGGCGCATATCAATGTGTCTGATGAGGCAACTGTTTTTTTTTATTTTGTGTTTGAAAAAATAATTTAAATGAACCATTCTCATAAAATTATAATCGTTTATGGAGGTTATGGTTACGTCTTCGCATAACGATGTCATGTTGTATTCAATCTGTTCTTTATGCTTGTATGGTGTAGCAAAGTTGGTATCGGCATCGGCATCGGTAATGTCCTATTTTCAAAATAAGAATCGTCATCGGTCGGCAAAAAACTTTAGAATCGGCACATTCCTAGTAAAGAATTTTAAAGCGCGGGGAAAAATTTGTGTTGGGTAACAAACCACAAACTTTTAAGATTTAACTATTAGTCAAATGTTACATTACTTTACTTATATTTATAATAATGGTGTTTTTGCAAAAGGTATCAGAGTACCGGCAGGGTGCGACCGGATATCCCGTTTCGGTGTAATATCCGGCAAAAACGGATATCCATATCCGGTTCCGGTATCCGGCATAAACCTACCGGATACCGTATCGTCAATAATATCTTGCTGCGATTACATTTCTGTGCAAGCCAAGAAGTTCAAGTTTTGATACGTTTTCACTTTTTCAGCTACTTTTAACTTATGCAATCGAGCGAGAGTTAAAGGCATTTTTGCACTGAATAATTTCAGTTTATCCGCAGCAATCTAATTTGGACATTATTTCAACTGCGTATGTCTCACCGCCAACTCCGGTTCCGGTAAAACTGGTCGGATGGGTATTAACTTCCGGTCGCACCCTGCCAGCCAGTGATACATTTTCAAGCGATTATCTAATCGCAGTACACTTGAAAAGCAGACAAGTTTTTTATGAAAACACAAAAATAAGGGTGGGTAAAGGTGAAGTGCGGGTGAAACTATTTTGCGCCTGTATACTTGCGATTAAAAAATTTAATTTCCACGGGAAAAGCGTTGGACGGGTAAAAAAGCTGTATATACCCACTAGGGATCGACCGGATCCGAGATCCGGATCCGGGCCGGATCTCTGAAATTTTTAAGATCCGGATCCGGTAAAATAAACTACCGGATCTCCGGATCCGAAATTTGATATGCAAAGAAAGACATACCAAAATTGGTGTATGTATTTCAACTATGCGTACCTAATCTAATAAGCACTGTGTGAGCATTAATGCTTTGTTGGAATGTCAGGTTAATGACATCCACTGGAGACCAGTGTTGTTGCGGAAGAAGAACATAAAAATTTTAGACTTCTTTTTTAGTTGCTGTAAGTTTTGTTGACTAATTTTGCGAAACAATGAGTTGAACTATTTGTATTTTATATACGTTAGGTATTGAAAAATTATCCAGCTAGTAAGATCCGGATCCGGATCCGGGCCGGATCTGAATTTTAAGATCCGGATCCGGATTCGGATCCGGTTAGTGCAAAATTTTGGATCCGGTCGTTCCCTAATACCCACTTACATCTCTGCTTGTAAACATTCCTCTAAAATGAAGGTTCAGGTTTGGGCCATGCAAAGGTTAAAGTATACAAGAACCATTTTAAAGACAAAATTATGTACTGTGGTAGTGGAGCTGTTCAGGATCACGTACCTGTCGTTGTCATTCCGACCACTTTGCTCGCTCCAAGAATATGCCTATCCTCAAGACATCGCATGGCTTGTAATCGACTTAACGATTTTCGATAATTTGTCGACAACGTTTGACGCTGATTGGTTAAATTTTCAACGTAACACGCCAGCCAGTAACGATACAGCGACCACCGACGATTGAAATCCAAACGCCACAAATCCGTAATCCCAATCGCTTCCTCTCTGTCCATTATCGGACCGACTCTGATCAATTTCGATATTTCAACGCGTCGTTTTCGTTTTGAAATGACCATTTCAAATTTTTCTCACGATTATACCTAGTCATAACTCCATCTGTCTTGACCGATAACTGTGGCTGGGCAGTCTTCGCTGCGGCTATAGGCACCACAGAGTCATCGTCAATTTCGTGCGAAAACGCTGCAAAATCCAACACTATTTTGTCTACTTCTTCCGGTGGCAAATCATTTTCCTTCCCCGTTGTTCCTGTCAGTTGTTCACTATTTTCATTACCTGTAATTTGTTCGCTGTCCCAAGTATCGTAAAACATTTCGTCTTTAAATTCAAAACCAGCATCAGCATGCGACAGTGCAGAAACATTGCAATCAGCGGGACCGCCTCGCGGCCGAGCCAGCCATTGCTCCAGTATAGACCATCTACAATTACTGTAGTCATTTTCACTTGCTTGACTAAAGCTCACCTTGTGCTCCGGACTCATATACGACTCTAGCAACTCAAGTGGCAACAATTGCTCCCTGCATTTGGCCAGAAACTCCGAATTTTGTGCGAGGTCCTGTTGAATTTCAGTCGCATTCAGACGAGCAAAATAAAAATCACGCATTAACGCTTTTGGCAGAGACCTATCTGACTTATGTAAATGGCGAACATTTTTTAACAAAAACGGTTCTAACGTCTTGTTTTCACACCGGCCACCAACGCGAGCAACATCTCCCGGCTGAATACAGTCAAACTGAGCAATATTTTCAAGAAATTGATCCAACGCATGATTGGTATAGCAGACGATTAAAATCGGTGACCGTGACTGTGACAAATTTGGTTGCTGACTCGCTCGTGCAAATCGACCAATAAGCGGCGTCGGTTGTTGCGCACTGATCCAATTTGATTGGTTATCGAGCAACAACTGAACAATTTTGTAGCCAATGAACGTTTTGCCTGTGCCTGGTGGTCCTTGAATAATCGCGAGTTCATTGGTCAGCGCGTGAACTAATGCATTGTATTGTGACATGTCGAGACTGAGTTGATCGCTGGTTGGCCAATCAGAAATCGGTGGCGCTATACAAAATTGTGTACGATTCTTTGCAATTGTTGTCGGTGTTGCTGTTGTCGATAATGATGATGTATCTGAAATCAAATTGGCAAAATTCCATTTAGCGCGACCGCTTCGGATCATATACGCAGGTGGTTGAACGTTATCTGCTTGACATTCGGCCAAAAATCTCGCAAATGGCAGCGTTTCGGCTTGAAATTCTTGAAGCGCCTTAAGGACCGGCCGGTACGCTTCAAAGAACGCCGACGACTCTGCCATTACAAACGAACCGCCGTGGCCGTGTTCAACGATGCGGATTGCGTCTTCGCCAAAATTGACCGTTACCAGCCCACGCCGCAATTGGTCAATTTTTCGATCATGAATCACGCCAAAAAATATTGTTTCAAACGTATCGTTTGATAAACAAACCAGCGAGCCGTAAATCAACAACTCTGACACTTCCCATCGAATTTTGCGGCGACTGTCAACGCTAAAATGAACTAAATTAACGAGTTCTCCAGACTGACGACAGACAAATGGTTCACTTGCGGAACAATTAAAAAACAACCTGACGTCTTGGAGTCTTCTGAGCTGTACCGATTCTGCGGCTCGGCTTTTTTCATCCACATACGCGTTTATCGATTCACGCAATGGAAACAAAAAGTCTTCCCTGAGCAGCCGGTATTGAACATCGAGATAATCGTCCACGGTTTCGTAACACCCCTTTATCACGTTAGGCCGCAAAAACGGACACATTTCTGCAATATCATCTTTGGTTGGTATAACGCTGATATCGCGAAAATTGTTCGGCGGCGGACCTGTGTCACCAATTTGCTTGCCAGGCTGGTTGTTTCTACCGCTTGGGCCCTTATCCTTCCTTTCTCGTTCGGTTTTGAGACCTTGTTTACTCATCTGAGCAGTCAATCGTTCCAAATTTGCTGTAAATGTTGCTTCCAACTGTTCAGTATAATCGCGAATAACTTTCGAGTTGAAATAATTTTCATCCAGTGTTTTAGACGAGCTCCTAGCGTCTTTATCGCTCTTGCCATAGCTATTAGCCGCTTGGCACGTACGCTCCAAACAACTTTTAACAATTAACCAATCAGCTTCGACTTCAGCAATGCGTTGTGGCAGTCGTGTTGCAGTTTCATACAAAACAGCCAATAAGCGTTCGAGATTAACGCAAAGCGGTTTCCAAGCTGACGGATCGCGCGCTGCAATTGGCCAATTTGTCAACAAAAACTGTTTTCGGTTCTCGAAATAATCAGAGTTTAGCCAATCAGCAAGCAACTCACACAACAGCAGCCGATAGTTAGCGGAAGTGCACTTTGTTGCACGATATATCAATTTCAAAGTTATGCATTCGTCGAGTGCAAATTTCGGAGATACTTTACTGTTTAATCGAGATCGAAATGAATTGTCTCCACATGTTACTGTCAACAGTACTTCCAAAGGATCTGAGTTACACAAGTCCTGAAAATAATACATATGTTAATAATAAAACATTTTAGAACATATCACAGCAGTAACGAAAGGTGTCGCATGAAAAATACCTCCCACCCCCAAAAGACTCTCGGACAATTTTTATGGGGGACAGTTTTTGTGCTGCTGCATGAAAAACTGGCCCCCACTAAGAAAACCCCGGTCATTTTTACGTTACAAATTGTGAAATATTCACTTCTACAAAAAATTGACCCCGTTTCAATTCAGTACAACCAACAGTTGCAACAGGAATTACTACGAGTTATTTACGAAAATATACGGATGGTAACAATAACAGAAACGGATATTGAAGTATAAACGTTTAAAAGATGTTTATTTTTCTAGTAAAGGATTTGAGGCGTGCAACTATTTACCGGGTTTTCTATAACTTTAAAGAAAAAAATGGCGGATGCACCAAATTTAAGATTTTGGATGAGTTTCGTCATTTTTATTTCATTTCAAACAATTGCAGCATATCTCCAATGTAAAATTGCGAGACATATGCGTTGCTTATAACAAACGTTGAGCATAAAATTAACCGAGTTTCCAGTATTGCAATAACGGAAACAGATATCCGGTTACACGCTGAAGCTTACTAAACAAATGTGTTATTGAATATAACGCCCTTGATATATGACGTCATCGATATTTCAACGTTTGCAGATGAGTAAGGTGCACTCAATGAAACATTCCGTACTCAGAAATCAACAATCTCGAAGCCATTAAGCTTGGCCTAAATACCAGCTCGGGGTGAGGGCTGCGCCAACCTCGGACCAAATCCTCGATTTTTTGGGTAGCGGGCAATCCTAGGCATGGCCCTGCTTTACTTTAATATGTTGTTGAAATATGCAACAGTTCCAGTCGCACACTTTAAATGCTTGAAGCGGCCTTGATTTTTTTCAATGCATTCTTTATTTGTAATCGCACACCTCAGGTACAAAATGCACAACTATACCGGCACCTTTAATAGTTCAGCACGTGGGCCCGAATTCAAAAATCCTAGCTACTGAGCGAAGCTCGAACACACTTAAGCAATTACGCTAGTTTGAGAGGCTTATGAGCAAAACATGAAAATATCGGTTTTTGAACCTCAGGTTAAATTACATAAAAACTGATTACGATGACAGAATCTAGCAGACGTGGGGATAGCCAACGTCCCTTCCGATCTAAGCCTACTTGACAATGTCCCTCCCGCACAATATCTTACAAACTTAGTAACCCTCATACCCGCCCGTCAAATGGGGGAATCCTTCACACCAAAAAACCCTCTCAAGTAAATTAGGAAACAGGAATTTCAACAATAAACTTTAAATTGTTCTTAAGTACTAAAACTATGCCCGTTTTACGGTTCGCTAAAGTTCGCGAGAGTAATTAACACGGTTTATTTGTCACGAAAAATTTCAATACTCCATGTTATGGGCCCCTCACATTGGCTTTGTAAATACATTTGGCACGCAACTGCTCTTTTCGTACATGCCCACGTGAAATGAACGCTTCTACAGCAAGTACCTTCTTGATAACCAGGGCCGGAACAGCCACCCCCCATCCCACATTTCGGGGGCTCACCCTTAAGGGACACCACCGTAACCAGCTGAAACAAAAACCGCCGAAGTTTTGAGATGCGTCTGGCTTCTCGCTCACTTCGATCGCGAGTTTGGGGCCCCACCCTACAGATTGGGGGTGTCCAAACACCTGTCTGTTCCGGCACTGTCGTTAACTTTTTTCCTACTTAGCGGCCAGTTTACACTAAATTTAGTTTTTACAGGTCTGTTTAAACTTCTTGCTTCCAAGCTAAAAATTCACACTACGTATAACTTACCGTCATTCGTTGAAAGTTCATCGGAATTGCATTTTGTTGGCCTGACGAACTTTGCGGTCCAGACGTACTTTCCTGTCCAAACGTACTTTGCTGTCCAGACGTATTTTGCTGCCTAGACATTCTCTGCTGTGACGTACCTTGCTGTCCAGATGTACTTTTCTGTCCAGACGTACATTGCTGTCCAGACGTACTTTGCTGTCCTGACGTACTTTGCTGTCCAGACGTACTTTGCTGTCCAGACGTACCTTGCTGTCGAGACGTACTTTGCTTCGTAGACATTCTCTGCTGTCCTGACGTACCTTGCTGTCCAGATGTATTTTGATGTCCAAACTTTCTATTACCGCCCGCGTTCCCACGATGCCTTCTGTATGCTTTGGCACGTATCGGTATTTCGTCGTCGTTCACTCTTTCTGCAATGTCGAACTGTGATATTTCCATTATTGAATTCATTGTTTCACGTGAATACCGTTTAAGTTGCGTTGCTGCTGTTGTTGTATTTATCGTTGTTGCCGCTGCTGCTGTTGCTGCCGCTGTTGTTTTTGGTTTTACTCCTGTTGCTGTTGCTCCTATTGACGCCGTTGTTGATGACGACGATGCAGTTTTTCCAAATCCAAATTCGATCATAGATATACTATCGCCTTGGCTGTAACAAATTTGTTGTCGAGACCTTGTTTGCTGCCCAGATACAGCTGTGTCAACGGTGAAATCAAGTTTGTTGTATAAAACTTTTGTCAGTGGAACTGGTTTCGCTGTAGAATGCGAGTTTCTATCAACATTGATGTCTTGCTTCGCAACGAATGGTGCCAAGCGGTTGTGGGGTCTGCTGCAGTACCACTAGAAGCTCCTTTGCTAGAATATCGCACTGACAGCGGCGCTGATTTAATCGTTGAGCAAGTTCCAACTTAAGAATGCCTTAAATCGGTTACTGATATTGGGTGCCGCTTCACAATAAGTTTTACACAGTTCTTCTAGAGGAGGAGCCGTAGGCACAACCCGTGTTTTGGTTTCAACTGTTTTAAAGCCACTGCTATTTCCGCTAAAACAACTTGCACCAGTTTGACCCGAAGCAATATGTTTGTGACCTGTAATTGACAAAATAACTACTGACGACGGCTGAGAAATTATATATAAGCGTCCAGGGTTTCATCGGAATGCGTGTTCCTGCCGGAAGTGCCGCAAAAATTTAATTCCAGTTTCAGTTCGATTATTCAAAAACGTAGGAACATGAATCTTTACGTTTTTCTGTCAAACAGGGGTTTTATAAAACGGGCTAACCTAGCCTACTGCAGCCAGAACGGGAATATACATTTTTGATCACCCACCGGAAATTTAATGAACAGCCAGTCTAAGGTGTTGTTTCTGTTACTTTTTGCAACCTGCAATATTTGCTAAATAATTGCAATTTTTCGGGGGAAATCAAATTTTGATCTTTCCTGAAAGTCACATTTAAAAAACAAAGATTCAGTACTTTTTCTACAAAGAATGCAAAACTTCTGGGGGGTGATCATACATGATCCCCCCGTAATCACACGGTTCAAAATACAGCACAAGATATGCGTTCATTCTATTCCTCAAACTGTCGGTGTTATTGCAATATCTAGTGCATTTTCGTAATTACTTTGCATCTTAGAAAAAAGTCTAGTCGTTATGCCAAAATAAAACTTGTCACAAACCGCTTACCAACTTTTTGACATGAGCTATAAAGCCGGATGAATAAAACAGTCTGTGTTTGGGCTCTAGCGTGAAAGCCTACGTATGTCAATGTATGCGTCCAGAGAAAAAACTACATTGCAGGAAAACCTACACCATTTTAGTTGTAAAATTTGTAAAAATCAAAAATTCCGGAAGGATCAATATTTGATGTTTCTAGCCCATAACTAATATACACCTACTTGTTTACTGTGTGTCACTAAACTATCGCTAACGCCTATTGTTATTCACAGTGGCCAGAATTAGTTTCTGATAAGCAAATCGGATCAAATTGGACATGATGAAACTAATGTAGATTCTGCCTTGTACAATGATTTGTTGTTACAGCTGATGTTTGGCCTGATCAGGGCGATAATTAGCGTGGACAAATCGGATCCGTAGCCAAGTGGGGGCCGGCGGGGGGTTAGCGCCCCTGGAAAAATTTTGCCCCCCCCCCCCCCTCCTAGAAAAATTTCAACCTTGCTTCTACCTCATTAAAACACTTGAATGCCCCTCCTGAAAATTTTTAGCCCCCTTTAGCAAAAAGAACTGGCTACGGGCCTGGGACAAATATGTGTTCAGGGAGAGAACAGAACTATCAGTAATCAGTTGAGAGAAATCGACTTAAAAACAAAACGTTATACTTAATAAGTAATTTACGTAACCTTCCAAAACCAGCATCATGGTTAGGCCAATACTGCCGGTAAGGTTTATTCACTTTATATTCTATGACCTTTCCCAACCAAGGTTGAACCCGGCCCGCTTTTTGCGGTGCCGGGCCCAAAGTAGTTGTCATTTTGGGAAAAAAAGACAAAAATAAAGTTTAAAGCAAGCGTAGATGCAGGATTTTCAAAAGGGGAGTCTACATCCGACCACTAAACGAAAACGCTGTTACAGGCACGAAAAACTTTTGTGTAGGTTCGAAAAGACGATTCGATCGCTAGATCCCCAGATCCGCACTTCTATGCCCCTCCTGAAAAAGTTTTAATGCCTCCTAGCATTGTGAGCTGGGTACGGCCAGTGTCACTCTATCCCCGTTGTATGCCGCGCATGGGTCCTTGAATTTAAGTACAAAAGTAAACATACCAAAAACAGCGAATTCATCCAAAATATTGTGTACGAATGTTATTTTTATTTCAAATAAAACAATTGCAGCATATTTGCACTGAAGACACGATTTCTGAGTGATTTACCATGAAATTATCTAAAACAAACCTAAACAAATTTACTGTTAATTGTATTACGGAAACGGAAACGAACACCGATTTTTGCCGAAAACGGAAACAGGAAAAAACGAGGACTACTATCTGTAAATATTTAGTGATTCTGCGTGCTTGTCTAAATCACCAACTCTGCGTTTGAGTTCGCTTTTCAATCCCCACACCGCTAGTAAAACAATACACAAGTAAAGCACCAGTACCGGACAATACAAGTAATATGCCTAACTGCCGAGCTTATTCCTGCTAAGGTGCCGAAAGTTCCTTTGTTTTAGGTGCTTTCCGTACGTCCACAACGATAACTTATTCTATTGATCCACTAAGCCTCTAGCTCATAACTCCGAAAAATTGCCCCAAACTGCTACACAAATCCCCAAGAAACCCCAAAAATCCAGACAAAACTAGCTCCGCTAGAATTGATTATCCACAGAAACAACCCCAAATAATCCCCTGAAACTCCGTTAACAGATCCCCAGCACAAAATCCAGTGGTACTGCCCGCAGGCTCCGCTCTGCGCTGTGACATGCAGATGTATGGAGGCAAATAATAACCTCATACTGATGCTGTAGTGCCTTCATATGCAGCAGCAGTAAAACATGGAAGAACCAAGGTACATGTGTATAATATTGAGGTACTTATATAAGGCATAAAAACTGAAAAACTCAGCAGTTGATTGTGAGGCGGCGTGGCTCAGTGGATTGCGCGCTGAACTGATAATCTGTCGACCGAGTTCGAAACCTCCCGGGAGCGTCCCTCATTTTCAGCTGCTAATTCAGAAGTAAAAACCGTCGTACCCCAGCGTACCCAACTTATCACACGCGCTATGCGCTCCGTGTACTACATATGCTAAGCTGGTGCACCGTAGGCTCATGGGAGCTACCGTTACAATTTGTCGATTGTGAACCGATTTGCGTTAGTCTCCCAACGCCGCTACACTAAAAAAAGCTGGCTTCCCCAGTCCTCATAATTGATTGATTTGCATCATTTGTGTGGCTTTGGGAGTCTCGGACGCTCACTAAAGCCTAGGGGTTTTTACAACAATAATACAAAAACAACAACAACGATATGTCTGCACCCTACACTGACTAGCAAGGTGGTTACTCACTCCAGACCAACCCTATATGCAATATTATTTAGAATGGCGACGTACGAACCCTGATAGATTTACCTTGCATACACAGCCACCACGCACCGATTTATAAATTTTACGCCATTTAGCAACGCCTGAGCCTAACTTACGTTCTAAGAGTGACTAGACGGACCCGGGGAGTCCTTAAGGTGTGCTTTAAGGTTTAGTTTTAGTTTCGTTTTAGATTTTAAATTGAAATATATTTTTTAAGAGTGGCACAGCCATCTAAGAATGTGATATAAGTAGTTTGAAGAATGAATGTGGTTTGTTTCGACTGATTAAATACGAAATATGCGCATGCGTTTATTATTTGATGAAACGTAAGGAACGGTAAGCGCTATATGAGTACATAGCAGTTGAAAGTAACTTAGCGAGCAAGAAGCCAGGAGCACGTCTTATATAAATCACATGGCCAATGTTACTTTGAGGGGCAGACGTACCTACCAGAATCCTGGACGCACCTTATAGTAACATGGGCCAACAACAGTATAAAATCACTGATTGGTGTTTGGTCAGTTTTGGGAGTAACAGAGATAACTTTGTAGACTGGCTGTTCATTAAATTTCCGGTGGGTGATCAAAATGTATATTCCCGTTCTGGCTGCAGTAGGCTAGGTTAGCCCGTTTTATAAAACCCCTGTTTGACAGAAAAACGTAAAGATTCATGTTCCTACGTTTTTGAATAATCGAACTGAAACTGGACTTAAATTTTTGCGGCACTTCCGGCAGGAACACGCATTCCGATGAAACCCTGGACGCTCACACAGTATAATTTCTCAGCCGTCGTCAGTAGTTATTTTGTCAATTACAGGTCACAAACATATTGCTTCGGGTCAAACTGGTGCAAGTTGTTTTAGCGGAAATAGCAATGGCTTTGAAAACAGTTGAAACCAAAACACGGGTTGTGCCTACGGCTCCTCCTCTAGAAGAACTGTGTAAAACTTATTGCGAAGCGGCACCCAATATCAGTAACCGATTTAAGGCATTCTTAAGTTGGAACTTGCTCAACGATTAAATCAGCGCCGCTGTCAGTGCGATATTTTAGCAAAGTAGCTTCTAAAGGGACTGCAGCAGATTCGACAACCGCTTGGCACCATTCGTTGGCGAAGCAAGACATCAAACTTGATAGAAACTCGCATTCTACAGCGAAACCAGTTCCACTGACAAAAGTTTTATACAACAATCTTGATTTAACTGTTGACACAGCTGTATCTGGGCAGCAAACAAGGTCTCGACAACAAATTTGTTACAGCCAAGGCGATAGAGTAGCAGATTGATGATTGAATTTGGATTTAAAAAAACTGCATCGTCGTCATCAACAACGGCGTCAATAGGAGCAACAGCAACAGGAGTAAAACCAAAAACAACAGCGGCAGCAACAGCAGCAGCGGCAACAACGATAAATACAACAACAGCAGCAACGCAACTTAAACGGTATTCACGTGAAACAATGAATTCAATAATGGAAATATCACAGTTCGACATTGCAGAAAGAGTGAACGACGACGAAATACCGATACGTGCCAAAGCATACACAAAGGCATCGTGGGAACGCGGGTGGTAATAGAAAGTTTGGACATCAAAATACATCTGGACAGCAAGGTACGTCAGGACAGCAGAGAATGTCTACGAAGCAAAGTACGTCTCGACAGCAAGGTACGTCTGGACAGCAAAGTACGTCTGGACAGCAAAGTACGTCAGGACAGCAAAGTACGTCTGGACAGCAATGTACGTCTGGACAGAAAAGTACATCTGGACAGCAAGGTACGTCACAGCAGAGAATGTCTAGGCAGCAAAATACGTCTGGAGAAAAAAGAACGCTTTGGACAGGAAAGTAACGCCCGGAACCGCAAAGTTCGTCAGGCCAACAAAATGCAGCTCCGATGAACTTTCAACGAATGACGGTAAGTTATACGTAGTGTGAATTTTTAGCTTGGAAAGCAAGAAGTTTAAACAGACCTGTAAAAACTAAATTTAGTGTAAACTGGCCGCTAAGTAGGAAAAAAGTTAACGACAGTGCCGGAACAGACAGGTGTTTGGACACCCCCAATCGGCAGGGTGGGGCCCCAAACTCGCGATCGAAGTGAGCGAGAAGCCAGACGCATCTCAAAACTTCGGCGGTTTTTGTTTCAGCTGGTTACGGTGGTGTCCCTTAAGGGTGAGCCCCCGAAATGTGGGATGGGGGGTGGCTGTTCCGGCCCTGGTTATCAAGAAGGTACTTGCTGTAGAAGCGTTCATTTCACGTGGGCATGTACGAAAAGAGCAGTTGCGTGCCAAATGAATTTACAAAGCCAATGTGAGGGGCCCATAACATGGAGTATTGAAATTTTCTGTGACAAATAAACCGTGTTAATTACTCTCGCGAACTTTAGCGAACCGTAAAACGGGCACAGAGTTTTAGTACTTAAGAACAATTTAAAGTTTATTGTTGAAATTCCTGTTTCCTAATTTACTTGAGAGGGTTTTTTGGTGTGAAGGATTCCCCCATTTGACGGTGGGGTACCTAGGTTATGAAGTTTGTAAGATATTGTGCGGGAGGGACATTGTCAAGTAGGCTTAGATCGGAAGGGACGTTGGCTATCCCCACGTCTGCTAGATTCTGTCATCGTAATCAGTTTTTATGTAATTTAACCTGAGGTTCAAAAACCGATATTTTCATGTTTTGCTCATAAGCCTCTCAAACTAGCGTAATTGCTTAAGGGTGTTTGAGCTTCGCTCAGTAGCTAGGATTTTTGAATTCGGGCCCACGTGCTGAACGATTAAAGGTGCCGGTATAGTTGTGCATTTTGTACCTGAGGTGTGCGATTACAAATAAAGAATGCATTGAAAAAAATCAAGGCCGCTTCAAGCATTTAAAGTGTGCGACTGGAACTGTTGCATATTTCAACAACATATTAAAGTAAAGCAGGGCCATGCCTAGGATTGCCCGCTACCCAAAAAATCGAGGATTTGGTCCGAGGTTGGCGCAGCCCTCACCCCGAGCTGGTATTTAGGCCAAGCTTAATGGCTTCGAGATTGTTGATCCCAGTACGGAATGTTTCATTGAGTGCACCTTACTCATCTGCAAACGTTGAAATATCGATGACGTCATATATCAAGGGCGTTATATTCAATAACACATTTGTTTAGTAAGCTTCAGCGTGTAACCGGATATCTGTTTCCGTTATTGGAATACTGGAAACTCGGTTAATTTTATGCTCAACGTTTGTTATAAGCAACGCATATGTCTCGCAATTTTACATTGGAGATATGCTGCAATTGTTTGAAATGAAAATAACAAATGACGAAACTCATCCAAAATCTTAAATTTGGTGCATCCGCCATTTTTTTCTTTAAAGTTATAGAAAACCCGGTAAATAGTTGCACGCCTCAAATCCTTTACTAGAAAAATAAACATCTTTTAAACGTTTATACTTCAATATCCGTTTCTGTTATTGTTACCATCCGTATATTTTCGTTAAATAACTCGTAGTAATTCCTGTTGCAACTGTTGGTTGTACTAATTGAAACGGGGTCAATTTTTTGTAGAAGTGAATATTTCACAATTTGTAACGTAAAAATGACCGGGGTTTTCTTAGTGGGGGCCAGTTTTTCATGCAGCAGCACAAAAACTGTCCCCCATAAAAAGTATTCCGAGAGTCTTTTGGGGGTGGGAGGTATTTTTCATGCGACACCTTTCGTTACTGCTGTGATATGTTCTAAAATGTTTTATTATTAACATATGTATTATTTTCAGGATTGTGTAACGTCAGATCCTTTGGAAGTACTGTTGACAGTAACATGTGGAGACAATTCATTTCGATCTCGATTAAACAGTAAAATCTATATCCAAATCTTGCACTCGACGAATGCATAACTTTAAAATTGATATATCGTGCAACAAAGTGCACTTCCGCTATCGTATCGGCTGCTGTTGTGTGAGTTGCTTGCTGATTGGCTAAATTCGATTATTTCGAGAACCGAAAACAGTTTTTGTTGACAAATTGGCCAATTTGCAGCGCGCGATTAGTGCAGAGCTTGGAAACCGCTTTGCGTTAATCTCGAACGCTTATTGGCTGTTTTGTATGAAACTGCAACACGACTGCCACAACGCATTGCTGAAGTCGAAGCTGATTGGTTAATTGTTAAAAGTTGTTTGGAGCGTACGTGCCAAGCGGCTAATAGCTATGGCAAGAGCGATAAAGACGCTAGGAGCTCGTCTAAAACACTGGATGAAAATTATTTCAACTCGAAAGTTATTCGCGATTATACTGAACAGTTGGAAGCAACATTTACAGCAAATTTGGAACGATTGACTGCTCAAATGAGTAAACAAGGTCTCAAAACCGAACGAGAAAGGAAGGATAAGGGGCCGAGCGGTAGAAACAACCAGCCTGGCAAGCAAATTGGTGACACAGGTCCGCCGCCGAAAGATTTTCGCGATATCAGCGTTATACCAACCAAAGATGATATTCCAGAAATGTGTCCGTTTTTGTACCGGCCTAACGTGATAAAGGGGTGTTACGAAACCGTGGACGATTATCTCGATGTTCAATACCGGCTGCTCAGGGAAGACTTTTTGTTTCCATTGCGTGAATCGATAAACGCGTATGTGGATGAAAAAAGCCGAGCCGCAGAATAGGTACAGCTGAGAAGACTCCAAGACGTCAGGTTGTTTTTTAATTGTTCCGCAAGTGAACCATTTGTCTGTCGTCAGTCTGGAGAACTCGTTAATTTAGTTCATTTTACGCGTTGACAGTCGCCGCAAAATTCGATGGGAAGTGTCAGAGTCTGTTGATTTACGGCTCGCTGGTTTGTTCATCAAACGATACGTTTGAAAAAGCAAATATTTTTTTGGCGTGATTCATGATCGAAAAATTGACCAATTGCGGCGTGGGCTGGTAACGGTCAATTTTGGCGAAGACGCAATCCGCATCGTTGAACACGGCCACGGCGGTTCGTTTGTAATGGCAGAGTCGTCGGCGTTCTTTGAAGCGTACCGGCCGCTCCTTAAGGCGCTTCAAGAATTTCAAGCCGAAACGCTGCCATTTGCGAGATTTTGGCCGAATGTCAAGCAGATATACGTTCAACCACCTGCGTATATGATCCGAAGCGGTCGCGCTAAATGGAATTTTGCCAATTTGATTTCAGATACATCATCATTATCTCACAACAGCAACACCGACAACAATTGCAAAGAATCGTACACAATTTTGTATAGCGCCACCATTTCTGATTGGCCAACCAGCGATCAACTCGGTCTCGACATGTCACAATACAATGCATTAGTTCACGCGCTGACCAATGAACTCGCGATTATTCAAGGACCACCAGGCACAGGCAAAACGTTCATTGGCTACAAAATCGTTCAGTTGTTGCTCGATAACCAATCAAATTGGATCAGTGCGCAACAACCGACGCCGCTTATTGGTCGATTTCGCACGAGCGGAGTCAGCAACCAAATTTGTCACAGTCACGGTCACCGATTTTAATCGTCTGCTATACCAATCATGCGTTGGATCAATTCGAAAATATTGCTCAGTTTGACTGTATTCAGCCGGAAGATGTCGCTCGCGTTGGTGGCCGGTGTGAAAACAAGACGTTAGAACCGTTTTTGTTAAAAAATGTTCGCCATTTACATAAGTCAGATAGGTCTCTGCCAAAAGCGTTAATGCGTGATTTTTATTTTGCTCGTCTGAATGCGACTGAAATTCAACAGGACCTCGCACAAAATTCGGAGTTTCTGGCCAAATGCAGGGAGCAATTGTTGCCACTTGAGTTGCTAGAGTCGTATATAGTCCGGAGCACAAGGTGAGCTTTAGTCAAGCAAGTGAAAATGACTACAGTAATTGTAGATGGTCTATACTGGAGCAATGGCTGGCTCGGCCGCTAGGTGGTCCCGCTGATTGCAATGTTTCTGCACTGTCGCATGCTGATGCTGGTTTTGAATTTAAAGACGAAATGTTTTACGATACTTGGGACAGCGAACAAATTACAGGTAATGAAAATAGTGAACAACTGACAGGAACAACGGGGAAGGAAAATGATTTGTCACCGGAAGAAGTAGACAAAATAGTGTTGGATTTTGCAGCGTTTTCGCACGAAATTGACGATGACTCTGTGGTGCCTATAGCCGCAGCGAAGACTGCCCAGCCACAGTTATCGGTCAAGACAGATGGAGTTATGACTAGGTATAATCGTGAGAAAAATTTGAAATGGTCATTTCAAAACGAAAACGACGCGTTGAAATATCGAAATTGATCAGAGTCGGTCCGATAATGGACAGAGAGGAAGCGATTGGGATTACGGATTTGTGGCGTTTGGATTTCAATCGTCGGTGGTCGCTGTATCGTTACTGGCTGGCGTGTTACGTTGAAAATTTAACCAATCAGCGTCAAACGTTGTCGACAAATTATCGAAAATCGTTAAGTCGATTACAAGCCATGCGATGTCTTGAGGATAGGCATATTCTTGGAGCGAGCAAAGTGGTCGGAATGACAACGACAGGTACGTGATCCTGAACAGCTCCACTACCACAGTACATAATTTTGTCTTTAAAATGGTTCTTGTATACTTTAACCTTTGCATGGCCCAAACCTGAACCTTCATTTTAGAGGAATGTTTACAAGCAGAGATGTAAGTGGGTATTAGGGAACGACCGGATCCAAAATTTTGCACTAACCGGATCCGAATCCGGATCCGGATCTTAAAATTCAGATCCGGCCCGGATCCGGATCCGGATCTTACTAGCTGGATAATTTTTCAATACCTAACGTATATAAAATACAAATAGTTCAACTCATTGTTTCGCAAAATTAGTCAACAAAACTTACAGCAACTAAAAAAGAAGTCTAAAATTTTTATGTTCTTCTTCCGCAACAACACTGGTCTCCAGTGGATGTCATTAACCTGACATTCCAACAAAGCATTAATGCTCACACAGTGCTTATTAGATTAGGTACGCATAGTTGAAATACATACACCAATTTTGGTATGTCTTTCTTTGCAAAAGGTATCATAGTACCGAGCAATACGTAACTGAACGAAAGAATAA
>JASANG010002444.1:0-25616 GCA_030248215.1 Enoplolaimus lenunculus
AACTCTTCTATTAACACAACCATTGGTTACTTGTTTGCATAGTTTCACGCAAACATATTCCCAAACATGCATGCTTATGTATACATTCGGGCCGTATAGCCAGAGGGACGCCAGGGATTTCAGCACCCACCCAGGAACAATTTTGCCTCACCCCCAGGGAATTTTCTATCTTGCTTGTAAGGCATTGAAAAACGTTTGTATGCTCCTCTTGAAAATTTTTTAACCCACTCTTGCAAGTTAAGCTAGCGACGGGGCTGTGTACGTTATATACAAAGCTTTTTTGCCTTTTGCCTACGGCTTATAACACCAGATAAGCTTCTGATCGTTCTGGTTCTTTGATCACGCTAGATAACCAGTCTCATTCTAAAATAATAGTTTGCCTAATTTGTAGCTGATGTCGTGTTTAGTGTTGGCTGGTGTTTTCTAGTGTTAATTGATAAACCGGCTCTTGATGACCAGGGGCGTTCAAAATACCCTTCCAAAGCCTGCACTTAGCGGTTCTGTAATACTAAAAGCGTCAAAGCATTCTCAAAATACTTCAGTACACTGCAAGAAATAGTGAGCCAAATTGACTCTTTCCGAAATACGCTTTTCCTGACTACACAAACTGAGTCAAAACGGGACTCCGCCATAGACGACAAATTGAGTCGAATTTTTACTCAGTTTGTGTAGTCAGCAAAAGCCTATTTCGGACCCGGCGCCGTCCGTCCCTCGTCCTACGCTGTCCGTCGCCGTCCGTCCCTCGTCCTACGCTGTCCGTCGCCGTCCTTCACTATACTATATCATACGTGTATAATTTTCGTACGATAACTCACGGCGACGACCGTCGCCGAATGACGAACGGCGACGGACGGCTACGGACGGCACCGCACGACAAGTATAGCGCCACCCTCAGTGTGCAGGGGGCGTGGGTATGCAACTTAAGAGCTGAATGAAACAAAAATTTTTAATGTGAAAAAAGTTTTCGTTTGTATGGACAAATTATATTTAAGGGTTGTGCTATACGTTACTCAGCCGGACGCCGGCGCGCGGCGCCTTACGCCGGCCATGGCGGAGACAAAATGTCTTAGGGGTTAATGTGAATTTTTTGGGCCAATGTAAAATACACAGGCGTAACAGCATTATAAGCATATTCCTAAAGGCTAAGTCTAAGCCTAAACCTAAGCGTAAGAATGAGCATATTCCTAAACCTAAACCTAAGGCTACGCCAAGCAAAAATTAGTCGCAAGTTTAAGCTTACTCTTTTCTAGCCCCACAAAAAACGTTCCGACCCTGATCTTTACATTGGCCATTTTTTGGATTTTTTAACGTTCCGTCCCTGATCTTTACATTGGCCATTTTTTGGATTTTTCTACGTTCCGTCCCTGATCTTTACATTGGCCATTTTTTGGATTTTTTACGTTCCGTCCCTGATTACATTGGCCATTTTTTGGATTTTTTACGTTCCGTCCCTGATCTTTACATTGGCCATTTTTGGAATTTTTCTACGTTCCGTCCCTGATCTTTACATTGGCCATTTTTTTGAATTTTTTACGTTCCGTCCCTGATCTTTACATTGGCCATTTTTTGGATTTTTTTACGTTCCGTCCCTGATCTTTACATTGGCCATTTTTTGGATTTTTTACGTTCCTGCCCTGATCTTTACATTGGCCACTTTTGGATTTTTTACGTTCCTGCCCTGATCTTTACATTGGCCACTTTTGGATTTTTTAACGTTCCGTCCCTGATCTTTACATTGGCCATTTTTTAAATTTTTTACGTTCCGTCCCTGATCTTTACATTGGCCATTTTTTGGATTTTTCTACGTTCCGTCCCTGATCTTTACATTGGCCATTTTTTGGATTTTTTACGTTCCGTCCCTGATCTTTACATTGGCCATTTTTTGGATTTTTTACGTTCCGTCCCTGATCTTTACATTGGCCATTTTTGGAATTTTTATACGTTCCGTCCCTGATCTTTACATTGGCCATTTTTTTGGATTTTTTACGTTCCGTCCCTGATCTTTACATTGGCCATTTTTTGGATTTTTTTACGTTCCGTCCCTGATCTTTACATTGGCCATTTTTTTGGATTTTTTACGTTCCGTCCCTGATCTTTACATTGGCCATTTTTTGGATTTTTTTACGTTCCGTCCCTGCTCTTTACATTGGCCATTTTTTGGATTTTTTTACGTTCCGTCCCTGATCTTTACATTGGCCATTTTTTGGATTTTTTACGTTCCTGCCCTGATCTTTACATTGGCCATTTTTTGGATTTTTTTACGTTCCGTCCCTGATCTTTACATTGGCCATTTTTTGGATTTTTTACGTTCCTGCCCTGATCTTTACATTGGCCATTTTTTGGATTTTTTTACGTTCCGTCCCTGATCTTTACATTGGCCATTTTTTGGATTTTTTACGTTCCGTCCCTGATCTTTACATTGGCCATTTTTTGGATTTTTTTACGTTCCGTCCCTGATCTTTACATTGGCCATTTTTTGGATTTTTTTACGTTCCGTCCCTGATCTTTACATTGGCCATTTTTTGGATTTTTTTACGTTCCGTCCCTGATCTTTACATTGGCCATTTTTTGGATTTTTTTTACGTTCCGTCCTTGATCTTTACATTGGCCATTTTTTGGATTTTTTACGTTTCTGCCCTGATCTTTACATTGGCCATTTTTGGATTTTTTTACGTTCCGCCCCTGATCTTTACATTGGCCATTTTTTGGATTTTTTTACGTTCCGCCACTGATCTTTACATTGGCCATTTTTTGAATTGTTTTACGTTCCGTCCCTGATCTTTACATTGGCCATTTTTTGGATTGTTTTATTTTAGTTGGTTTAATTTAATGAAGCATTTATACCAACTATCGTTTAAATTGACATTTTTCACACAGCTGTAATGCGTTGCAAAAAGGTGTTCCTAAGCCTAAGCCTAAGAATAAGCAAAAAATGAAAATCTATTATCTTAACCTATTATTTCATAGACCGACCAGAAACCTGGACACCCCTTAAAGAAACATGGGCCCTGATTATTATAGGCTAACCAGCATTTGAACTTCTGTGTTTAAAAGACCAAAGTCACCATAGAAAGCACACTTACTGCACCGTCCGTATAGCAAATCACATATTTTTCATCATTTTATTACGGCAACATTACCCACGAAACGGGTGCCTATGGCACTGGCGGAACCAAAAGGGCCCCTCCACACCATTTTAGGCCTTCCCAACTGCGAATCAGAACCAAGATTGTTTAACACTAAAATTGCGTTTGGCTTCTCGCTCGTTTCGCTCGCAAGAATTGTGCGCAATTCTATTTTGCGCGACTCTGAAACCCTTGAAATATTTTTGGATTTGTCACTGAATTATGGCAAAGACAAATTTCGAATATCCTATTGTCTTAGATCCTCATCAGTGACGGGGTCAGTTGGGGATCGAGAGGGGTTGGACGGGGAGGGGGGTGTACGCCCTCCCATAAGAATGTTTTTTGTGATAAAATGATAAGGTCCCTACGTTACAATTTTTGCGTTCCGTAACATTTGCCGTCCTGCACGCGGCGTCAGAAATTCTTAGATCCACCGCTGATTGCAGCGTAAGACGCAAATTTGTTCCAATTTCAGTTGTATCCCTGCTATATTTGGTTAAAGATATAGCATCCGCTTTACAACGGCGTTTTCGATTTTTTGTGCCGTGATTAAAGCTAAAAAATGTCGGCCTACAACTTGGCCGACGTAAAATTAAAAAATATTTTAGAAAAAGAATTGAAATTTTCTTTTTTTAAATGACGTTAGAAGTAAATTGAAATGCGGAGTCAATGACGTATATGAGCTAATCTATGACTATGGGATATTTTTAGCAATGGTACTCACAGATTTAATGCTATAATTATTTAGAATGATATTGCAAGTCAGGTGCCAGGCTACAACCTGAGATGAAAAATACAGGTGCCGTAGCCGGAATCGGAGATGAACCAGCTTGCCGGAGCAGTAGCCGGAGCTGAAGGCGTAGGTGAGGTGAAATTAGGTAGTTAAAATAATGTTTAATTTGTTAATTTCAGCAATTATATTATGTAGTGTGTTGGTAAATCGTTTGGTGATACGTTTGTTGTTTTACAAAAATTCGGAATTCTTTCCTCAATTAAAACAATACACACAATACAAATTCTGTATTACTGTACAAAATTTTACTACCGAAATTGCCACAGCCTCCGGCAAAAATTCTACCGGAATCTGAGGTCAATTTTGTGCCGCAGCCAGTTCCGGAGGCAGACCTCAGTGTACCCTGTCAGGTGCATAAGTCATGATCATATGACAAGCGGTTACGAATGTGCGAATTTTGGTATACCAGACAAATCTGGACTTTAGACTATTTTTTGCCTTGCTTTACGTTTAAGTTTAGGCTTACGCTTAATTGAAGGCTTATGTACAGTTACGGTCGTTTGAAACAATTTTTTTCTTTATCGAAAATTTTGGCAAATTTGAATAACTGGTTACGATTCAAATCCAATGTTACTCCAGCGCCGGAAATTTATCTTTCCAAGGTTTGTACGCCTTTTGTAGGTTTATTAACACCGTTGGCCTGTTGGCCCATGTTACTTTAAGGGGCGTAATGGTTTCTGGTGGGTCTATAAAGGTGTGGGTTTAGAGTCTAGATTACAATTTTTTGCTTAGGCTTGGGCTTAGGCTTAGGCTTAGGCTTAGGCTTAGGCTTCGGAATACGCTTTTGCAACGCTTAGGCTTAGGCTTAGGCTTTGGAAAACGCTTAATCTACTGTTACGCCCCTAAAAGTAACATTGGCCGGCCTGTTCATTCTGACACCACATCTACAAACAATGCCAATAATAATGCACTAGATCGTTACATCAACAGTGCACCAATAAGGGCGCACCATGATAGCAGCCCTAGTCCAAGTTCTTGTCTGTCCAATAAAAACACTGCTTTACAGAATACTCGTTACCGATTGGCCAATTCTGTTTTTACCAGCTTTTCATTTTAGCTGGTTTTCAATGTCGGGCCCCCCTTGTCAATGTTTCTGGATACACCGTATAGTCTTTACCTCTCAGTCTCGTTACCTCATAACAGTTGTGGAACATTAAAAGCACTCGCGGTCTCCATATATATACAAAGGCTCACATGATGTTAGATTTCCCTGAGTCCCTATTCGCGTATTAATACAATTGGGTTTGGTGGCTGTCGTTTGGGTACAACCAAATAAATATATACAAGCTTTCAATACTAGTGCCACGTTTTCTAACTGCTAGGATTAGAGTTGTTTGTTGTTGTTGGTGGTGTTGTTGTTGTTGTTGTTGTTGTTGTTGTTGTTGTTGTTGTTGTTGTTGTTGTTGTTGTTGTTGTTAGTTGTTATTGTCATTGTTGTTGTTGTTGTTGTAGTTGTTACTGCTGTTGTTGTTGTTGTTGTTGTTGCTGTTGTTGTTGTTGTTGTTGTTGTTGTTGTTGTTGTTGTTGCTGTTGTTGTTGTAGTTGTTACTGCTGTTGTTGTTGCTGTTGTTGTTGTTGTTGTTGTTGTTGTTGTTGTTGTTGTTGTTGTTGTTGTTGTTGTTGTTGTTGTTGTTGTTGTTGTTGTTGTTGTTGTTGTTGTTGTTGTTGTTGTTGTTGTTGTTGTTGTTGTTGTTGTTGTTGTTGTTGCTGCTGCTGTTGCTGTTTGTTGTTGTTGTTGTTGTTGCTGTTTTTGTTGTTTTTGTTGTTGTTGTTGTTGCCAACCATCGTGTAGATTACCCATGCAATAAAAAACACATGCGAACATAAAGTTTAAATGTTTAGGCGTTTTGGTCATTAACATCAAACTAGGGCCCGTATTCTCAAATGTGTATAGCAACTATCATCAGTTCGTAACAGGTTTTAAAACTCGCTAACTATTGCAGTTGCTGAACTCAAGTACAGCAGTAGTCCAAATCGATTGCGAAAAATGTGCGAAATTTTCAGTCTTAGCATTCCCCGGTTCGAAGATTAAAAAACCAATCACGAACTGGTGATAGGTGCTGTACACATTTGAGAATACGAGCCCAGGTTATATAGTCGAGTTTCCAGCACGAATAGCATAGTTGACGCTTTAGCTTTGTAAGTTGCGTTTCCAAAATTGTTGGTTTTGTTGAATTATAACACAGATTCAGCTGGTTTAATTTGTTTCGCGGTATTAATCTTTGATCTGTAAACGGGTCGTTGATAAGAAAACCAAACATGGACAGTTATGCTAAAATTTGAAGGATCTTGTAAAGGTAAGGCGTAAATTTTAAGACGGTCACAGGGAAGTTTAAAAGCTTTATTAGCTTATCTAAGGAATATTCTCTTAAACCGGTATAACCTTGATTATCGTTTAGGTAATAAGTACTTATCAGGTTTCGGAATTAACCCCTTCTCACATTGAGTTGCCTATAGGCAACTCAGCGCAGTGTATATACGTTAAGTAATATATATCGCACCGTGTTTAACAACTCAACACGTATACATAGTACTAAAAATCACCACAACACGTGAGAGCCCCCTAGGGCTCGAGCGTCAAGCTCCTATAGCTGAGTGGTGATGGTATACACCTCCCACTCCAGTCACTGGAGTTAGAATCCTAGCATAAAAGCAGGTCTCAGGGGAAATAGAAAATATTCATGTGAGAAAGGGTTAATCATAATCAAATTCCAGATTGCAGTGGCGGATGAAGGACGTTTTCGAAGAGCAGACTTTGATGTGTTTTGAAATTTAATGCAGTCCTGCGTTACCATTGGTTCGGCTTGTACATAAGTTGTCCGAATATTCGTTGCAAACAGTGTAGGGTCCGTTATATGTTATATTAGTAGGCTATTGTGTCCGGTGGAATAAAAATAGCTAATCAGAGACAGTATACAGTTTCTATATCCGGACACCAATAACGAAAACGAGCGGACATCCGTCTGCAGCAGGCAAAATAAAACAATGAACATTTATTTTTACAAAAATTTTTGAAACATTTTGTTGGTTTGATCTGGCAATTTTAAACATATAAAATTTGACTATATTTCGAGTAAATTTTCAAATTTTTTGAGAACTTTCACGAGGATCCTTAAGCTGAAAAAATGAAAATAGTTGTTACCCTGGCTACAAGATGTCTTTCTTAATTTATTTTCATTGACAAAGTATACGATTTAAATTCCAATGAGTTAATTAATCAACTCAGACGTAAAGTTAGTTACTTTTGAGTTAATAACAGTTAACTTTAACTCACTCTCAGTCGAGCTGATTCTGTCTCTGAGTTGAGTTGGTTCCGGCGCAGTAGAATAAACCAGTCGTAGTGGGACTACATTTATTGAGCGAAGCTCGAACGCACGTAAGCAATTAAGCTAAATATGCAAATTAGCTATTAGCTAACTATTCAATTATCGGTTTTTGATGTTTGTAAACTTTTTATTCAAATTCCTCGCACCCAAAAACCCTTCAGCCACTCTAATAATTATTGAAATAATTTAAACAGTCCTAGTTTTGTCTTGTCCATTAAGCTAATATGCAAATTAGCTATTAGCTAACTATTCAATTATCGGGTTTGGATGTTTGTAAACTATTTATTCAAGTTCCACGCACAAAAAACCCTTTAGTGCTGAAATTATATTGCTTTTAACCTTAATAATTACTGAAAGATTGTAAAAAGTCCTAATTTAGGCTTACAAACTATGTTATATGCAAATTATCTATTAGCTAACTGCTCAATTATCGGTTTTGGAGGTTTGTAAACAGTCTACGCAGATTTCTCGCACCCAAAAATTTTTTAATGCTAAAATTAGATTGCTTCTAACTGTAATAATTAGTGAAATATTGTGGAAAGTCCTAATTTAGGCTTAATTAATTATGCAAATTAGCCTGTAGCTAATAAACGGCTTAAAATTTTAAAACCCCAATGCGAGGTTAACACCCCAGGATAATTGGCTTTTAAACAAAAAAAAAGTTCATCAAAATCGGTTCAGCCGTTCCTGAGATTCTTTTCGGACGGACAGACGGACAGACGGACAGACGGACAGACGGACGGACGGACATCCACCTTTCGACCCCCAAGTACAAAACATAAAACGCTTCGCGAAACTCCGAGCTTCGCTCGGAGTTTCGCTTCGCTCAATTATATCAAAATGAGCAGAATCAACTAAGAATTATGAGTTATGATAGTCCTATCTCAGATGAGTGGACTCGACTCATTCTGAGTTAAAATCAACTCACTGGAATTTACAGTGTATGACGTATATAATTTTTCCTGCAGTTTGAAACACTTCGCACACCGAAAATTTTGTGTGCATCTCAAACCAATGTTATTAACGTTGGACTGATATAACACGAATTTATAACGAATAGCAAATATTTTGATGTTCTAAAGGTCTGAAATTTCACCAGACTTGTAATTTTTTTAAACTTGGGCCGCATCTACGCCGTATTTGTTTCGCTACCGAAAACACATTGTAAGATTTAGATGAACAATTTGTTTTGGAAGCTTGTTGTAGCGTTGCTACCCTTTCGATCATTTTTGCATATTTCAGCTAATTTTATATGCTTAGGTTTAGGCTTAGGATTGCACTGTAATGAGCTTGCCATTATAGTTAACATAACCCAAAAAGGCAACCAGACTAAGCCTAAGCTTAAGCCTATGCCTAAGCGTAAGATTGAGCATATTCCTAAGCCTGTCAGCCTAAGCCTACGCCGAAGCCAAGCAAAAAATTAGACTAAAAAGCTTAAACTTACACTTTTCTAGTCCCACAGAAAAACGTTCCGCCCGTGATCTTTACATGGGCAACCGTTTACTATGGTATATTATCAGCTCCCCACAGTCGTGACAATCTCATTGCTTTGCCTATTTATTATTGTTGTTGTTGTTGTTGTTATTGTTATTATTTTTTCTTTCTTCGTTGCTGCTGGGTATAGAATTCTCTCTATCGTTGGTTGGATCAATTAACAAGATTAGATCCCAAGAACAACCACATTATATATATACACTAACGCATTTGGCTTATATGACTGCTTTTTTCGAAACGCGACATAGCGCAGAGTCGAGTCCGTAGCTTGAAATGGGTCAGGTTTCTGGAATGACTGCAAAAGAGTAGGATTAGAATTTGGACAATTTTTGCGTAGGCTTATGATTATACATAGTTTTGAACTCATCCTCTGGTACATTGTTGGACCCCCTAGAAAAGTTTCAAATTTGCTTGTAAATTTTTGTAAACTCTTGTATGCTCGTTCAATAAACGTTTTCTAGCCCCCCCCCTAGCAAGGTGAGACGGCTATAGGCTTGCTTAGAGTGAATGTATACCGTGTTTATATTGACCTTGTTTTGTGCGGGTGACAGCTGCTTCAACGGGAGCTTTGTTCGCAGAGGGTGAAGAAAACCTGTTGGTCAGGGGTACACCTACAGAGAGTGGGTACATATCATTTCAAGTATTTACGACAATTCGCCGCATGACATTCGCGAAACTATTCAAATTTAAGTCAACCAGGTTTTCGCTGACGTGTTCAGGAAAATAAAGTCAATTCGAATTCTGCGGCATGTTCAATTTATGTGGAATTCAGATATATTTACAGGGGTGGATCGAAAAAAATTAAGGGATAAGTTGGGACCCCAAACACAGTGTGAAGTGGGTAGCAAATTTTTAGCCGACCCGCGTTTTACCCACGCAAAAAACATTTTTTTAACCCTAGGGTATACCCGAACAAAAATGATCTACTCACGACCCACGTTTTACCTGCGCCTGAAGTCAAACCAGTATTTTAAAGATCGCTGGTGATTCGCGCTTTAAAATGAAGTTTTGCGACATAGCTTCAATGAATTTTATAAACAAAATTTTACTAGAAACAACAAAATTTCAAACACAGCTAAATAAAGCACGGGCCGCACCTGACCAAAAACAAAACCGACAACAGTGTAGGTTTTCCACCTTAAAACTTAAAAGTTTGCCGCGAGTAAAAACTGTGAATTTTTTACCCGCGGGATAAAAATCTTTACACGCGGGTATACCCACGCCTGAAATTCTTTACCCGACCCACGTTTACCCGCGGGTACCCGAGGGTAATGTTTCACTCTGATCCCAGGAACAAACTAAATAAAAAAGGAAACGAATGCAGAATAAGTGGATGTAAAAGCATGGTGATGCGATGGGGTTGAATTCATGAGTACCCAATGATCGTTTTCTGGTTCCGCCACTGATTTGAGCGCGATGTTGACCTTGGCCCGTATTGTCAAATGTGTGAAGCACCTATCACCAGTTTACTAACAGATCTTGTAACTTTCGAACCAGTAAAACAAATTTCATGTATTACAAAAAATTCATCCAATCAAAACAATTTAAAAACAACAGTATATATTGTAGTCTTCTACTCAATAAACCGATAATTGTGTTTTGCAACCAGTCGCTAAGGCTTAAACACTAACTAAATCTCGTCATACAATAGGAACCAGTAAACCTTGTCGCCTGAGAGACCCTACGGCGTCTTGTGGGGTTGCAGCGAAAAAAAATTATATCAAAATACCGGAAATAAATTTCCGTTTTCACTCGTTTGATATAATATATATACGGGTGCATTATAGTGCGATCGTATATCGTGGCATAATTTACTGCTACAATTATATTCGACGAGAGTACAAAAAACGACATTATTCTCAAATGTGTGTAGTACCTATTACCAGTTTGCGAAATCTTGTAATTTTAGCAATTTTTTGTGTGTGTTTTGTACTTGTAATTTTTGCAATTTTTTGTATGTTTTGTTCTTCAAAATATTGTTGTTTTAGTGTCGCATTTATACATGATCAGCGCCGATCAACGGCTGGTGATAGTATTTTGAAATGCATGAAATTCTAATAAATTTAAACTCCAAAAGCCATGGTTTGCTAGAACAGGAAAGTAGAGTACCTACTCAGGGTTTCAGTTTCTATGCAATAATTTCTTGTAAAAATTGTTAGGAACGAGCGTATTGCAGTGACTCGAATAAGAGGGGGGTAATAAGAGGAGGCTCTTTATTTTGACTTCCAATCAATACAAGTCCGAATCCATAATAAGAGTCCGTAGCGGATAGAGTCCCTAAACCCTAATTAGAGTCCATAAATGTCAATTATCCCTAATTGTAGCACATAAATGACTCCATGACCAAATCAACTTGAGTTCCAAACTTTAAAGTGTACTTAAATTTTGAAAGTAAGATTCCAAAGTATAACCTTGCATTATCGCTCAAGATTTTGATGCAAGGCAAAAAACGTTTCTTTCAACGAATAGTTGTAATACCGTATATATATCAGTAAACAAGGGTGTCGGAAGGCTGGTTGAAAATAAATAACAGTCCATAACCGAATAACAAGGTGGGCTACCCTCGGAAAAGTCCAAATAAATATCCGCCCCCCCTCTTATTCGTGTCATTACAGTAGCAAGCGATAGAAAAATTGTAATTTGTATAAAGCAGTATTAGCTCGGTTGCAACGCCTGAACACAAAGGGTTAATTTTATATACAATATGTTCTAGAATTTTTATAGACTATAAATGCCATAAATGCCAGGGTACAACCGGAAGCTTGCCCCCGGCCCCAGGAGAAAATCGGCCTCCGGCCCCGGTCGTATTTCCGCCTAAGGTTCCGGCAGTTTTGGTAGTCAAATTTTGCACAAAAATTTGTTTGGCGCGTTTCGTTTTAACTTTTAGCTCATGTTTGCTGAAAAAACTTTCGACATTTTGTTAAAAATACAGCGTAAAACCAAAACATTTAACACAACTTTACCGATATATGCGCTAAAAGTTATCAAATGAAACATCGCTTCAACTGCCTCCTAATTCCGTCTCTCATCCAGTCGTCACCTCCGGCTCGAGTTCCGGCAAATTTTGTTTACCTTTGGCTCCGGCTCCTGCATTTTGCATATCCGGTTGCATCCTGATGAATACCGTTTCGTGCAAACTTTACTATGGTCCCACTTTTTTCACAAACCACATGAAAGTATTTTGATCGACGTCTATCAACTGCTGCTGGGTTTTACTATCAGTTTGGAATAATTTTTAAGAATGCTTCAACAGTTCAAATGAACACTGAACATTTGTGACTAAAACCTCGCTGACATCAAGAAATTTACATTTTTTTTGAAAAAATTACCAAAAAACACTACTACAACACTATGTATATATTTTATATTCATTGATAATTTTATTTTTTTTTACTTTATTTTATTCGTCGCCGTGTTTGGTAACAGGCGGTCTGAAGGCCGTCTCTATTAAAACCACTTTTTTTATTAGGGTCACATATTTTAGAATGTTTGATATATTAATAGCTGGACGGATTGCATTTGTTTCGTACTGTAGTGACCCGAATGAGAGGGAACTCGACATGCATTTGGCCTGTCGAAATGGTGCCCTCCTGTTATTCGGTTATGGACTGTTATTTATTTTAAACCCACGCTCCGCCATCCTTTGGTACTGATATATACGGTGCTGCAATTTTCCGCTGAATTAAATGTTTATCTGTATCAAAAGCTTGAGCGATAATGAAAGGTTATACATAGGAATGTAATTTCAAAACTTAGGTATGCTTTAAAGTTTCGAACTCAATCTTATTTGGGCCTGGAGTGTTTTATGCACTACAATTACTTAAGGTTTACGGTCGCTATCCGCTTACGGACTTTTATTAGAGATACGGACTGCTATTTATTGGGTTTCAAAATGGTGACCACCCTCTTATTACCCCCTCTTACTGGGATCACTGCAGTCACTTAATACAAAATATCACCCCGCTTTTACCTCCAATTATCCGTAATTGTTTAGTTTTTTATTCAGTATGTTCCAGGGATCAAAGCGAAACGTGGGTAAAGCGCGGGTCGGGTAAAAATCCTTACCCACTTCCGACTCTGTCTGCAATCCCAGCCTACCCCCTAAACTGTTTTATCAATCCACCCCTGAAAATACATCTAAATCCCACATCAATTGCACTGACCGCTGATTTCGAATCGACCTTATTTTTCTGAACCCGTCAGCAAACAATTGGTTAAACTGAATTTGAATAAAGGTTCGCAAATTTCGTTCATGTTTTTTGTATTTGTTTTACTTGCAACCTGTCTTGTGCAATAAACTTAACTCAATTATTTCCTACCAAGCTTAACCTAACTTTAAATGGACGCTATTTTGTAGGTTCTCTACGTCAGTCCGTTGGTATTCAATACTATATCGGGTCTTACAATTACCGGATATTGATTTCAATAACCTGATTTTAACTCACGTTGAAACATTGTTTTAACATTAGTTAAATTCTATATTGTAGAAATATTAATTTGTATTCTACTTCGGCCCATGTAAAGATCCGGGGCGAAACGTTGTTCTGCGAGACTGCAATAGAGTAAGCTTAATATGCTTTACACTAACTTTTGTTGCTTTTGACTTGGCAGGCTTAGATATAACGTTCATTATTACGCTATTTCTTAGGCTTAATTTGTATACTACTCCGGCTCATGTAAATATCCGGGGCGAAACGTTGTTCTGCGAGACTGCAATAGAGTAAGCTTAATATGCTTTACACTAACTTTTGTTGCTTTTGACTTGGCAGGCTTAGATATAACGTTCATTATTACGCTATTTCTTAGGCTTAATTTGTATACTACTCCGGCTCATGTAAAGATCCGGGGCGAAACGTTGTTCTGCGAGACTGCAATAGAGTAAGCTTAATATGCTTTACACTAACTTTTGTTGCTTTAGGCTTGGTAGGCTTAGATATAACGCTCAATATTACGCCATTTCTTGGGCTTACAAATATGCTTATACTGCTATTATGGCCCTGTTCTGTACATTGCCTACTACATCGATAAATCTTTATATCTTCTCTGCCAGCAATTCCAGCTGACGAAACATCTGTAGCTTAACTATTTTCTTAAGTCACAAGAATAAAATGTCTTTTATAACAGACTTTCGTTCACTTCAACAGGTAAATCTACAGTCCTTTGGTCGCAAAAATATTTGAAAGCATCGGGGGGCAGCGAATAGAGTATCTGATGCCAACCGCCGCTCGCCTGAGAGATAGGGTCAGCTTATTAGGCAGGAACCAGGCGCACAGCGGTCTATCTAAAAATTTGGGCAAATATGTAAGATTAAAATTATGATGTAACCTGGCAAGCAAAACGAAACACTGAATAATTACAAATAAAGTAATTGTAAGCTTTAATTGCGCCGAAGGACCAAAATTTTTTAAGACATTGCAAAGCGGATGGATGTTTCCGGAAGCGTTCCCGGATATCCGCATCCGTTACGCACGTTACAACATCAAAAATTACGTGTTTACTGTACTAACGATTTAGTTCGTTACTATTTATTGGACGTTGGTATTCCAGTCTATAACATCCTTTACGGCAAGCAGATGTTACATATTTTAAACCCTTGTTTTTATTTTAAAATTTTTTGCCAATGTATAAAACAGGGTCGTAAAAGTAGTATAACCATATTCCTAAAACTACGTCCAAGCCTAAGCTTACACCTAAGCGTAAGAATGAGCTCATATTTAAGCCAAAGCCTAAGCGTAAGAATGGTCATATATTTAAGCCAAAGCCAAGACGTAAGAATGAGCTTATTTTTAAGCTTAAACGTCTAAGACTAAACAATAAAATAGTCTAAAGCTTAAGTTTACACTGTTGCATTCCTACAGAAATACGTTCCGCCCCTGATCTTTACCCGGCCAATTATTTGAATAGCAGTAAACACAGATCATTTTATGTTACGAAAATTTCCCTTTGTCCAGTTCAATAAATCTTGCAACCCTCTCTATTCGTAGCTATTTCATGGTGTCAATCAATGATATTTAAGCTTAAAATGTTCACGTTTCAAAAACGCTGATTTGGTAAGCTGTGTTTTTATTGGTCAATATTCAAATCCACGTTTCTGCTGTTCAGCCTCGGCAACAGCAATTGCCAGTAATTCCGCTGCCATCTCTTATAATCAATCACTCTTGTGTTTTTAAGCCTCAGAAATGTGTTTCGCATTTCTCGAAACCAACGACCCTCCCTCCCCCCACCGGACATGTTTATAAAGACGGGCGGTATGTGAACGTGTAGGCAGAATTGTATTTCAGTAGCTTATAGCTTCGTTAATCGCTTTTGTAAGTGAGACTAGCGAGCGAGAAATTTTTTTACAATTAGGATTTTAGGAAACTGGAATTTTTTGACAATTAGGATTTTAGGAAACTGGAATTTTTTGACGATTGCGATTTTAGGAAACTGGAATTTTTTGGCAATTAGGATTTTAGGAAACTGGAATTTTTTGGCAATTAGGATTTTAGGAAACTGGAATTTTTTGGCAATTAGGATTTTAGGAAACTGGAATTTTTTGGCAATTAGGATTTTAGGAAACTGGAATTTTTTTTTGCAATTAGGATTTTAGGAAACTGGAATTTTTTGGCAATTAGGATTTTAGGAAACTGGAATTTTTTGGCAATTAGGATTTTAGGAAACTGGAATTTTTTGGCAATTAGGATTTTACGAAACTGGAATTTTTTTTGCAATTAGGATTTTAGGAAACTGGAATTTTTTGGCAATTAGGATTTTAGGAAACTGGAATTTTTTGGCAATTAGGATTTTAGGAAACTGGAATTTTTTGGCAATTAGGATTTTAGGAAACTGGAATTTTTTTTGCAATTAGGATTTTAGGAAACTGGAATTTTTTGGCAATTAGGATTTTAGGAAACTGGAATTTTTTGGCAATTAGGATTTTAGGAAACTGGAATTTTTTGGCAATTAGGATTTTAGGAAACTGTTATTTTTTGGCAATTAGGATTTTAGAAAACATGAATTTTTTGATAATTAGGATTTTAGGAAACTGGAATTTTTTGGCAATTAAGATTTTAGGAAACTGGAATTTTTTGGCAATTTGGATTTTTGGAAACTGGAATTTTTTGACAATTAGGATTTTAGGAAACTAAAATTTTTTGACTATTGCAAAGTTGGCTGTCAAATCTAAAAGCGTGTAACTTCGCCGAAGAATTTTTTCGGAAGCGTTTAAGTTTACGAACACATATGGCCAGGAGCGGATCCAAAAATTTCTGACTGGATAATGCGGGTTGGCAAATCTTCTGAAACGCAAAAACTGTATCATTTTATCACCAAAAAGTTTTCTTAACAGGTAGGAACCTTATCATTTTAACAAAAACATGTCTAAAAGAAAAAATTGTAAGATTTTGTCACAAAAAATGTCTGATGATAAAAATTGAATAAAAACAATTTCACACTGGGAAAAATTGTAACGTAGGAACCTTACCATTTTGTGACACAAAAAATTCTGACGGAGAGGGCGTACATCCTTCCCCCGCTAGTGCATATGGCGATGAGTGACAGCGTAGCGAGCGAGAAAATTTTGTTAACTTTCAATGGCTGATGCAATCTTCAAAAAACAGCCTATAACCACACCGGATGTGTTAGAAGGATGACGCTGTTTTTTGATATAGACAAATTTCACGTCAAAAGTGTATATTTTATGTGAACCATGATATCTCATTAAAACATTCTTGGCGGCTTGCCGAATAAATCAGCTGTCCGGTTAGATCATCACCTGCCCCCTGCATATATGACAGGGGACCACGGGCACAATCCAGTTCTAGGGCTGTCAAACAGGCGTACATCAGCTAAGCTAAAAACTCAGGTACCGTGAAATCTGGCAATGAATGCGATCTTCTGTGGACAACCAAGACTCAAATGATATGCAGGTAGAAACCAGTGTATATTTTCTGCCTGGGACGTTTCAAATTCCGTCACAAACCGTTAGTTTCGTTAGGTTTTCAGGAATGTCAGCGACATCTTAGGGGTGTTAACTGGCACCGCAAATGCCCTTTTTCTCACGTACCTATTGATTCGTCCTTGGTTGCCTCTTGGCATACACCCCTGATTCTAGACAAAGTACCTCTGTCTCGAACTCGTGTTCAGTTCTTGCGGCATAGAAGGCGTATGAACATTTGTGCCCATAATATTAGCATCATTATATGCTGCTTGTTGGGTATAAAAAACACCATAGTGCCTTTAAAGAAAGTCTTTAGTGCCAAGAAACTATACAGATAGCTGGCTGCCAGCACGATAAGCAAACGCAACTATGCTAACTTTGATGATGGGCTTGCGGTTGTTTTATTCACCTGAACCAGTGGCACATGCGGAAATTTGTGAAAGGAGGAACCGAGTGCGAGAGATGAAACTGGGTACAACTCGAGAGTGAAGGGACCAAGAAGCTGAAATGCCACTTTGTTCTTTTCTTGCAAAATTTATTGTTTTGATTCCTATTGGAGGACATGGGTCAGGGTCGTCTACCCTGGATCCACCAGTGACACTAACAACCAGAGAGAAACAGGCTTGTACGCTGAACGGGGTTAAAGTTTTTTATTGCTTAAATTCTGTTAGCCTTCACATTACATTTAAATATTGAAAGTTTTCAAACAAAATAATTGTATTTTAGTAAAACTATGATATATACTTGCTGTGAATTTAAATTTTTCAAATATATTAATCATGTTCGTAGCAAGCTTGATGTGTTGGAAGAGTCAAAAAATTTCCGATTAGGAGGAGTCAAAAAATTTCAGATTAGGAGGAGTCCAAAAATTTCAGATTAGCAGGAGTCAAAAAATTTCCGATTTGGAGGAGTCAAAAAATTTCAGATTAGAAGGAGTCAAAAAATTTTAGATTAGGAGGAGTCAAAAAATTTCAGATTTGGAGGAGTCAAAAAATTTTAGATTAGGAGGAGTCAAAAAACATCAAATTAGCAGGAGTCAAAAAAATTCAGATTAGGAGGAGTCAAAAAACGTCCAAATTAGGAGGAGTCAAAAAACTTCAGATTAGGAGGAGTCCAAAAATTTCACATTAATTCCAAGGGAAGTTGTGCAATTTTACAAGCGAAAAAAATGGTTATTTCAACTGGGCCAAAACTTTTCCACCAGAATGTGATCCCTCGCTGAGGGCCCACTTCGAAGGTTCCCGTCTCTATGGACTGACTACATAGCGTATAGCTGCTGCCTTGTAGACTGCCTTCTTTATAGAAAGCGATTGTTATAATGTTTTCAAATGCTTTTGTTTCTTTATACAACCATATCGCACTACTGTTCGCGTTCTATGTTTGTTTTTTACCGACGGTATGGTCTAAGTTTTAGCCGGGGACTTCGCGCTGGTTTGTGGCGCGGTTGCTGGCCAAGGCGTTTCTTATGAATCCCTTAAGCCGCATTATATGAAAGCTAGGCAATGAGAAGCAAAGCCAGGTATTTCGAGACGGCATAACTTGATGTAGGAGTTTTCTCGCAAGCGAGTTCAGCGAGAAAGGAAATTGTCTGTCTTGAATGATTCAGGTTGATTTAAGTTGTCAGAAATGACAGAGGGCATGGACGGTCCGGTCAGTGGTACGGTTACGGCTGTAACTATAGATTAAACATATTCCTAAGCTTAAAAGTTGAAAAGAGAATACGCCTAAACCTAAGCGTAAGCGTAAGCATAAGCCTAAGCATAAACCTAAGCCTAAGCCTAAAGCCTAAGCCTAAGCCTAAGCCTAAGCCTAAGCCTAAGCCTAAGCCTAAGCCTAAGCCTAAGCCTAAGCCTAAGCCTAAGCCTAAGCCTCAGCCTAAGCCTAAGCCTAAGCCTAAGCCTAAGCCTAAGCCTAAGCCTAAGCCTAAGCCTAAGCCTAAGCCTAAGCCTAAGCCTAAGCCTAAGCCTAAGCTTAAGCCTACGCCTAAGCCTAAGCCTAAGCCCAAGCCTAAGCCAAAGCCTAAGGCTGAGCAAAAAGCGTAGTCCAAAACCTAAGCCTACTGTTTTGTGCAGTTACATCAAAAAAACGAGACTGCCTTAAAAGTAACATGGGATGGAGATATTATGATTGAAGTATAAAAGTCAACCTTTGAACCGGGCGTATAAACATTTCCCGTCGCCAAAGTATATTTACCGTTCATAAAAAGTTGTTATATTTAAATATGTCCGTTTCTGTATTTTTAGAAGTATTTTATTAAGTCAAGAAATCAAGCAATAATTCATAATAATACAATATGGCAATAATTACGATCTGGCAAACTTTGTTTATTAATATTAGCCAACCGTCCATAATTAATTGAAATTTTATTGGCTAACTTCCGTTCTGTAATGATATCGTTAAATCTTATTGGTCAATCGAGCGAATCTGTACTGCTGAATCTGTCGTATCGTGTAAATTTTGTTGCCGAACGACCATTAATAATCGTTTTCTATTGGATAATTTGTTAATGTTTTCTTATTCACTGCAATATTATTGGCTGAAAAGTGTTTCAGTTTTTTTATGATAATTCGTGCCTGTGTCTTTATGCAACGTTTCAACTATCGTCTGTTTTGGATTAATAGTTCAACAGCTTAAGCGACTTTCGATGGAGAAATGCTTCGATCAAATGACCGGTTGTTAATGTCAACTACAGTTCCTCAACATCCAATCAGAATTCACGACCAAAATAAGCTGAATGACACAACTGCTCTCTGAACTTTGATCTGTCCTCAAAACATTATTGGTTGAAACTTATTGCAATATCTTGTCGATCGAATTACCCGGAGCCGAACACAGCTTAAAAATTGCCCTATCGCAATATACCGTCAGATATAATTAACCAAAACTTTCAACAGAAATGTTACAAGTATGCCATATATTTACTACTGCTACTCGTTGAATTTTACATAATTGAACTTAAGGTTGAAGTATTATTTTAAATTGAACGCAACATTTCTGCCAAAATATTTTTAACTGCAAAAAAGTCAGCTTTGAAACTCCTTCACCGATAATATCAACGTATGATCCGTTATTTGCCAACGCTTAGCTGAAATTTCATTTAGGACATTATTATTATTATTATTATTATTATTATTATTATTATTAATAATAATATTATGATTATTATTATTTTAAAAAAGTAATATTTCTGTCAACTATTTATCTTCTGAACGAAACAGATCAAAACTTTTGAACGGTTAAAATAGCGTATTTTTCTGGAAAAAATCGCAACCAATCAAGCTGAAATGACCGAAGTATACATTATTGACTACTTGGATTCGACGGCAATATTATTTGTAATTTAACACAACATCTTAGGGGTCAGATCGTTTTTACACTCTACCAACAGCTAATATTGTACCCTGCGACGTGATGACCAAATCAGATTTATGCCGAAATTGCCAATGCAAGCCGGCGTTAAGCTTATATGATACGTTAACGCAAAAACAACGTGAATGCTTAGAAGAACGCAAATACTGGTGTTTTCTGTTATCTTCAATTGTTACATTTTGTATCAGTATGTTATTAGTTGTCACATGGCGTATTATTGCTCATATTTGCCTGCGGCCAAAAGACGAAACGACTACAGAAGAAACGCAGGTAAAAGTAACCTATAATCAGCCATCGGCTCAAAAATAACTCCAAATACAAAATAGTTTTCGTGTTTTAAAAAAAACGGTTTAATTATGATGCCCGCCAATGTATAGAACAAGGCCGTAACAGTTGTGGAAGCATATTTTTAAGCCTAAGCCTAAAGTATTAAAATAAACGTATAAATAAGCCTAAGCGTTTTAATTATGATGCCCGCCAAAGCATAGAACAAGCCCGTAACAGTGGTAGAAGCATATTCCTAAGCCTAAGCCTAAGTGTAAAAATGACCGTATAACTAGGCCAGCCTAAACCTAAGCCTAAGCAAAAAAATAGTCTAAAGTATAAGTTCACTCTATTGCTGTCCCGCAGAAAAACGTTCCGGCGCATACTGTATTGACCCGAATAAGAGGCGGGTCCCCATTTTGAGTCCCAATCAATAGGAGTCCTATCCCTAATAAGAGTCCGTAAGCGGATAGAGTTCCTAAACCCTAATTAGAGTCCATAAATGTCAATTATCTCTAGTTGCAGCGCATAACTGACTCCAGGACCAAATAATTTGAGTTTGAAACTTTAAAGTTTAGTTAAATTTTCAAAGTACATTCCTAAGTATAACCCTGCATTATCGCTCAAGCTATTAATGCAAGGTAAAAACCGTTCAATTCAACGGATAGTTGCAATACCGGATATATATCAGTAAGGAAGGGCGGCGCAGGGCTGGTTGAAGAGAAATAACAGTCCGTAGCCGAATAACAAGGGGAGTACTCTCTGGAGAGGCCAAATAAATATCAGTCCCTCCACTCTTATTGTGTTTACTAATAGTAATTTTGGCTACTATTGTGATTTATTTTAGGGGTTTTTCAAACTTTTCCAGAAAACGTTTTGAAGGATGCTGTATGCGACCCGTTTAAATCTGCTGCAATATTTTTTGACTTCGATTTCAAATTTAAATTTGATTGAAGCTGTTTTATTGTCATAAAACAAAAATATGAATTCAATCAAAGCTTGTCTATAGACTGGGATAATTATTTTGCTTATCGCTGGGTTTGGTGTAAGTAATAGCTTGCTTACTTATGAAACATTTTTGAAATTGTCAATTTTAAAAGCACTTAAATTCCGGCAACATTTGAACCAGTGGTCCTGCAGTTCAAAAATTGTACCGCTGAATATCAATAAAATAAGTCACTTTTACGTTTAAACTCATTGGACCTTATCATTTTATCACAAAGAACATTTGAGGTGAAATGAACTTTGAAACACAGCAGAAGAACGCTGCAGTAGCATAACCAAGTATTTGTCATCTTTAGTTATGCAAAATGACACCCTTTCAACAGCCTTAGTACTCCGTCTTCGTGACCATTTTAGTGGCTGCTTGTTTAATTATAAAATTTGAATGAATTTCAAATATGTTTCATTTTGGGTGGAAATAACATGAATTAGAAAAATAGAAGTTGTAGTTACTTTGTGAACCAAGATTGCCGCTATGGTAACTTTGGAATATGTGGCTCTTTTTTGTGCTCAGTTCTAAACACGCCCGTAGCCAGTTCGCTTTGCTATGGAGGCTAAAATTTTGACACGAGGGGTATACAAAGGTTTTCAATGACTTTCAAGCAAGGTTGACATTTTTAGGGGGGGACAAATTTTTCTAAGGGGGGCTGAGCCCCCCTGCCTTCTCCCGATTTGTCTATAAGCCAGGTTGTAAAAGTTATCGAGAGCCACACTTAATTTAAAATTCATAAATTTTCAGGGCGATGATCGACAAATGGTCAATGGCAAATACGTCGGACTGGCAGCCGGCGAAAAAGACGCCGCAAACGGGGGCGATTCTGCTGGCGGCGACGCCGCCCCGTTGACAAAATCACAAGACGACATGCAAATCGGGTGGATGACCGAAGCCAAAGACTGGGCTGGCGAGTTAATATCGGGTCAAAGTACAACTGGTCGAATTCTGGTAAAATTAAACCCGATTCAACTTTGTGACTTTAACATTCCATTAATATCACAAAGATTTGTAGTCAACTTAAGTGCTCGTATTCTCAAATGTGTGCAGCACCTATCACCAGTTGATGATACATCCTGTAACTTTGGAATCAGCTCATCGTGAGGTTTGAAATTCAGCACATTATTCGCGTTTAATTTGCCCTACTTCCGTACCAATTTTGAGGTATGCAATTGCAGAGTTTCGTCAGTTTGAAAACCTATCGCTAACAGATGATTGGTTCTATACGCATTTGAGAATATGGACCAAGATTTCATAATAAGCCATCCATAAATTAATACACAAATTATGGCCCGTGTTTGATCATTTAAGCTGTTCAGATGGGGACACGAATACTAGTAGACTTAGACACTGAGAGACTGAGGCTTAGGTTTAGGCTTGGGCATAGGCTTAGGCTTACCCTTGCGCTTGGGCATAGTTTTAGGCTTCGGGCTTGGCATGGGTTTAGCTTTAGGCTACGCGGGCATGACCTCTTAGTTACCATGAACTGGTATTATGATCGGATAATGTTCGGTTTTCTACTTTTAGCTTAAACTCATGTATTGATAAATTAAATATACAAGTATGCATCACTACAAATTGAGACAGAACAAAGCAGGTTTAGTATGCAATAGATTAAGTTTTCTCACCCGAGATAACGTTCCTACTGTTTTTGTTTGATACCGATTTCATATTTTGGCCCATGTAAAAGATCAGGAGCGGAACGTTTTTCTTTGCGACTGGAATACAGGAAAGGTTTAGCGTTTTAGACTAAATGTTTTGCTTGGATTACACTGTAAATTTCAGTGAGTTGACTGTAACTCAGAATGAGTTATACCACTAAATCTGAGGTAGGACTATCATAACTCAGAATTCTTGTGTAATTAAACTCATTCTGTGTTAATCAACTCGGCCAAAATCAACGAAATTTGTTTATACTACTGTTTCGCCCCCGTTCTTTACATTGGCCCGTATTCAATATTATATTTCAGGTTGTTCTAGTATTCAATCTCAGTATTGCCTCGCTAATAATTTACTTCTACGATGCTTCCAAGTAAGTGCCGTATACCACAAAAAATTTCATGGCATTTTCGTCTTCAGACCCGTAGCCAGAAACGGGTGGGGCGCTGCGAAGCTTAGCCCCACGTCCTGAAAAATTTTGGCCCCTTAGAAAATTTTTAAGCTTGCTTGCAAAGTGGTCGAAAAGTCTTGTAATGCCAGTCCTGAAAAATGAGTAGCCTCCTAGCAAGATGAGCAGGTTACGGGTCTGGCGATATTTTTAATGCTAACTTTAAAGGTCGGTGCTGGTAAAAATAAATTTTGAGATATTTAAAAAAAGTACAACGAACTTACCAATGGTTGTTTTTAACTTTATCAACGAAACTCTGTTCAGCGGTTATGTTGTTAAATTTGGAAAAAGTTTTGAAATCTGGTAAAATTTAAAATAACACGTCTGTTCTCTAAGTATGTGTAAATTTGGTATTTTGTGCTTTTTATTCTCTATGAGTTATTAATCATAATAAGTTGTGTTACATTGTGTTACACTGTGATCCTTAGCCGTTTTCAACGTTAATATTTTGAATTTCATCTAAAATCCAAATTCAAGCTGAGATGCAAAATTTCTTTTCGAAGGTGACCAATTTCTATATGTCAAATCAATTTCCCAATTAATGTTTACTAGTCAATATGGTTGCAAATTTGGGCAAACGTAAAGAACAGGGGGAACAGTATTGTAAGCATATTCCAAAGCCTAAGCCTAAACCTATGCCTAAGCCTAAGCTAAGAATGTGTTTATTCCTAAGCCTAAGCTTGAGCGTAAGCCAAACAAAAAACAGCCTAAAGCATAAGCTTAATCTATTCTAGTCCAACTGAAAAACGTTTCGCCCCTGATCTATCTTTAAATGGGCCAAGATTTGCAACCGTAAAATGTTCCTCATTAAACTTTTAAGAATGTGATAAATTTGCATATATTTGCTGTCTCTTGTTTTATATATGCAACATTGTTTACAACAGCTTTAGGGCTGGCCAAAATACGTATGTGAAGCGTTCCAGCTTTAATAATACACATAATTTTTTGAATTTTACTGTTGTAGAGAAGATTTCATGGTTGAAACGTGTGAAAAATGGTCGACAAACGCATCACAACAAGTCGATTTAGCATTTAATATTTTCTTCCTTATCTACTTTTTTATTCGTGTATGTTTTTCATTTAAAATTTAATTTTTATTATTCAAGACTTTGTTATAAGTATTGGAGGCTCGGGACGTACGTCTCCCGTCAGAAAATGTTTTGTGATAAAATGGTACACTGTAAATTCCAGCGAGTTGATTGTAACTCAGAATAAGTTGAATTACTCAATCTGAGTTAGGACTATCAGAACTCATAATTGTGAGTTTATTCAACTCTTTAGGATTAAATTAACCAACGTTCAAGGATTCAACTCAACTCAGAGTGAGAATCAACATAAGTCAGAGTGAGTTTAAGTTTACTGTTATTAACTCAGAAATAACTAACTTTCCGTCTGAGTTGGTTAATTAGCTCATTGAAATTTACAGTGCAAAAGCTCTACGTTACAATTTTTCACCCTCAGAAAATTAGCAGCATAAATAGCATACAGTAAAAATTGCATTTCATAACTTTTGTCAGCCCGTCCAGAACCGTCAGAAATTTCTGGAACAGCCGCAGATCGTAGAATAATAATTTCGGTTGCTGAAATAATGGAACTAGGTATTTGGAAAACAATTCTAACTTTATTGTAACCCGTTCGTTTTCAATGTTTTCGCTATTTTACAATCGCGTAACCAGGAAATTTCCGTTGGATGGGTGTCGTTTACTCGACCAGGAGTTACAGTAAACGTTGCTTTTTAAAAAAATTCCAGCCAAGCGAGCAGAAAATTTAACACAATTTTAAAATACATGCGGCCTGATGTAAAAGTTAATTTTTGTGTGGAATCGAAACGATAATTCGATTACTAGATCCCTCAGATCCAATCTTTATCCTTAAACGCTGTCAGCTACGTTTCTTGGTCCACGACCTGTGGGTGGCCAGAACCCTAGACCCCATCATTCTTGCTACGCATCTCGTTTATGTAACCTAAGTTATAGTATTACTAAATGTCACATTTTGCCTTTTATTTTCAGTTTATCGCAGCAACGGAGAGAGTTTGGTTTTTAATCTCTAAGTTGACAGTTTTATTGATTATTTCACTATTCCACCATCGTTTGTTGCGATTTATCTGCAACGCAATTGGCTCGGTAAGTTTGCAATCAGTGGCCTATATATGGCTTAGGCTTAAGCTTAGGCTTAGGCTTAGGCTTAGGCTTAGGCTTAGGCTTAGGCTTAGGCTTAGGCTTA
>JASANG010002153.1:0-40329 GCA_030248215.1 Enoplolaimus lenunculus
ATGAAAACAATAGAGTAGTATATCGTGATAAACGGGTTGGGTCAAATATATTTGATTTAGTAAAATATTTTGTTTCTGATGCAAATTTTTCACCGCCCAGACCACTTGATTCTGAAGAGTTTAAAACACTGCTACGTCATGTTCCAGAAGCTGCCTTTGGTAGAGGAAGGACAATTAATGAAACAAAGCTAAATTGGAAAAAATTATACAAATAACACTTGTGTGGTTTATATTGCAATAGTTTAATATAAAAGCAGGAATGAAAACTTGTCATTTCAAAATAAAGCATACAAAGATTTGTACCAGTACTACTGGAGAAGATTTGGTTTTATTCAGATCAGGGTGGAGCGTATTTAGCAACTTTAATATTTGTGGTGCGCAGATTAATGGAACAAGATACAACTGTGTGGAACAGTGGTATCAAAGTGAAAAGGCATTATTTTTCAATGACGTTGAAACATGGAATAAAATTGTGAACACCTATAAACATTCATTGAAAAAGCAATACGCTAAAGAGATCAAAGGATTTCATAAAGAAACATGGAGAACAGTAGCCGTGGATGTAATGGAAATGGGCCTATGCGCCAAAATACTCAACATGCTCATGTGAGACGAGCTGTTGCTAGCACAGGGCAAGCAATTATCGCTGAAGCAAGTGAATTTGACAAATACTGGGGAATAGGCAAAAGTATTTATGATAGTGAAGCATTAGATTTATATAAATGGACTGGTGAAAACAAATTGGGTGGACTGTGGATGAAACTAAGAGAGAAAATTACAGAATAATAACAACAAGTAATACATATCACAACGGTCCTTTCAAGGACCACCACCTGAGGCTGCTTGCACACCTACCAGGTGCGGCCTCTACGGCGATGGGGTAGTCTAGCATTTTAATGCTGGGCTTGGGATTATATCCCGTGAACCATTGCAAGATGCTTAAAAGCATTTAGACATATACAGCTGAAATCATGGCGTGTAGAATTACTAACATGACTTTCACGAGTAAACTTGAATGTGAAGTAGATCTGTTTCACTTAAGTGTTGAAATTGATGATTTTGAGTATGCCTTGGGAGCGAAAGGATACTGGAGATTTTTTACCAAGAGGTACATTAATGATGTATCCCAGTGGAAAAATTATTTTAGTTGGTGTTAACAGTTTGTATGATGCTGATACAATCCTTAGCAATGCTGTACACACATTATTAAACCTTGGATACTGTTGCAATAAATTACCCACATTACATATGCAGAATGCAGTTGGGTTGATGGATGAGAACCGAAAGTTGAATTTGAGCAAAATATATGACTCACTAAGAAATCATTGTGATGTGCAGTATGAAGCTGAGATGCATAATAGTTTGATTTTTTAAATTGCAAATTGCACCGCATTAGTTTATGTTAGTGGAAAAATTGTAATAACGGGATGTAGAAATATAAATTTACTGAATGAATTTGCATGTTTAATACAAAAAATTCTTAAAAGCGTGTCACCCATTTAGTTAATAAATATGGAGGTTACAATTGTATGCAGTTTAAATGATTTGGTCGTTGAGCTGCCAACACCACTGACCGCAACAAAAGTCAGAGTTCTGGGTATACACATGCCAATTGAGTACATTATTGTGAAAGCAGATCTGTTGCAATACCGCAATGGTAAAAATGGTATACTTTTTTCTTCAGCGAAGGTTATTATACTGAGGAACGCATACCGTCAGTTTTGAATAGGGTACATCAGAAAATCAATTTCAAACTTGAAGCCTGAAACATGATGATTACGTGTGAAAATAACGCTGAGCTGACACTTTCAGATTACATGTCAAATTTACTGGGTTTCCAAAAGAAACACTTGAAAAAGGAATTCATGTTTCAAGCGGTAACCTGAATCTGTCTCAACATGCCCCAACATTTGTTATGTGCAATTATATTTCAGAAATACTAGTAAACGGAAAACTCAAACCGTTGCTACATGTCATCCCTATTGAAAATTATACATTAGACCACAAACTAAACAATATTTTGCTCAAAACACTAAGTTTTGAAATTGTTGATATTAACTTCAATGTAGTAAGTTTCCCAAGCGGTGCAAAATTTATATTAAGGCTACTTTTTTCATGAAAAGGCTTAAAAGCAGCGCCAATAAGTAATACTTTATTTGAACATGGCTATCCCGCTGTGCTACACTATTTCAAAGCTAACAACAGCAGTGCAACCACAAACCTCAACGAAGAAAGTAACTTGTAAAAGTAAAACAATTTGTAAATCCACAAAAAAAACGACCCACGGTTGGCAAAAAGTCAAAAACTCTTAAAAGAAATACCACGATAAAAAGAAGAAAAAGTAAAATGGGTAATTGTGGACTGCAAAAATTACAATGGCATGAAGAGCCATGCCCTACCCAACAAGCAATTCAGTCAACACAATTAATTGAAGTTGCTTGCAAGACAACATTGCCTACTAGCGACGTAGAAGATGCTCTTAGGTTCAAAATTAGTGAAAGTACTATTGACTGTACTGATTTGTCAAATATGTATGCCTACATTGAATTACAACTATTGAAAAAAGATGGAACCGCAATTACTATTGATTATAGGATAATACCTTGTAACATGTTTGAGTATGGACTGTTTTCTTCTGTACAACTAAAAGTAAATGATGAACCGACAACTTTTAATCAGAAGCATTACGCTTGGATGTGTTATGTGTTGAATATGATGCAGCTGAGTTCACAGGAACGAAACCAATATTTAACAGGCTGCTGGTACTCATTAGATACACCGTATACGTTTGATGCATTGGATGGATCAAATGTCGGTGCTGAAAACAGAGCAGTTTACGTAGGAGTTTCAAAAAGATTAGAATTATACTTTCCGTTGATGCTTGACGTATACTTTCCACCAAAATGTTTGCCTCCTAAAACTAAACTGGAGTTTGAATTTTATAGAAACCCTGCTTCACTTCCATTACTGCATGCTAAAGATAAAGCATACGTCATACGAATAAACGAGTTTAAGTTATACGTTGAAAAGTCAAGCTTGACAAAACAGGCCATAGAATTACAGGATAAAATATTACACAACACTGGCATAAATATACACGCATTGAGATACAGATGTCATACATTGGCTGTAAACAAAGGACTTCAAAACGTTGATTGGACTGCGTTTGAAGGAAGGCTTCCTCGCCGTGTATACATATGGTCAGTAACACAAGAAGCATATTCAGGAGTTGCAAGCAAAAATTTGTTTAACTCCACATTTCCAGATATTTCAAACTTTACCCTTTTTATGAATGATGACCGGTTACCCTGTAATGTTGGTTTACCATGTAAGCAGTTTAATAACTTGCGCTTGTTTTACAACACAAAATATGCCTTGAACTTTAAAAACGATAACATTGAATTTAGAAGGGATATGTTTGATGGAGGCTATAAAGTTTTTTGTATTGATTTGAGTAAAGACCATAGCAGTGACTGTAATTATTTATCAAACCCGGATGACGGGCAGGTGCGAGTGGTGATTGATTTTGCAAAGGAGTTAGAAAGTGCTATTATCTTGTTTGCAATGGGAGAATATGCCGCACAATTTAGTTTAACTGGTAATAAAGAAGTCAGATGGAAAAACTCTTAAAATGCTAAAATTGTACCACAAGTGAACTATGGATAAAAGGATAATTATATTACTAACACTTTCATTAGCTGCTGCTACAATTTTAGGTATTGTAGTTAGTACATTCAATTGTAAGGTTTACACACTTTCCAAGCACTGTTACATTACTTGCTGCTACCAAAAAAGTTATATTCACTGTCATAAAACAAGCACGGAAGTTAATAATAATGTTTTGAATTATACAATACATGAGGCCTGTCGTTCCGCTGGAACTTATATATTACAGAGCTTTAATACGTACATTTACTTTACAGCAGTTGAGGCGCAAACACTTTGTCAGGTACCATTGATGAAATGATGTCATTTAAAAACTATATAAAGGCAGTAATCTTTTAAACTAAGTCAGTTTTCACTTTTTCATTATAAAGTTCAGATGTAAAATGGAGCAACAGTTAGTTGTTTACGTGTTGAATGACTTTTTATATGCTAAAATAAAGAGGGCGGAATCTGAAGTTAAAATATATAAACAACACTGCAGAATTGCTGATGAATTCATAGATGGCCACCAGAACAAGAACATCACATAATGCAGCTTGTAAAAGAACGCCGTAATATGGTTTTTGTTGTAAAATATATTTGTAGGGAACTAGAAAAGGGTAAGTCCTTCAACGAGGCGTTTTTAAAGTCTATGAAAAATTTCCAACTTTTTGTCTGAAACACAAAGCATACATTTTTCATCTGTTTGAGTAAATACACATTTTATCCCAACGGTCCTTTCAAGGACCACCACCTGCGGCTGCTAGCACAGCTACCAGGCGCGGCCCTTCGACGATGGGGTGGTCTGGCTACATGCTGGACTGGGGATTATCCCCCGTGGACCATTGCAAGATGAACCATTTGTGACCTCCTCCTCCACCTCCACGTGTGGAGGAGGGTGGTTCACTAATGTTCCCTACACCTTCACATGTGGAGGTGGAGGGCGCAAATCCCCTGTGTAAAACTCCACCACATGTGATTGTGGCGGTGGCAGTTGCAAAACCCCCATTTTTTCACTACTAACGACTTACGACTTTAATCTGTGGTATAATTAGTTTGAAAACATAAGATGCAATGCAAATAATAGAAGAGGTTAAGTTGGCCCATTTATAGAACATTGCCAAAACAGTAGCATAAGCATATTCCTAAGCCTAAGCCTAAGCATAAGCGTACGTAAGAACCATTCCTAAGACTATTCCGGAGCCTAAGGCTAAGCCTAAACAAAAAAATTAGTCTAAAGCTTAAAATGACTGTATTACAGCCCCTCTGGTAAACGATCTGGCCCTGTTCTATACATGGGCCATGAGAATTTGGGTTGACACTTTGTTAATAGTAGCAGTAAATAAGTTAATTGGTGTTAACCAGTGTTTTAACCAAACTTCTTTTGTTCCGGACATCTTACAGGAGTTTGACTTCAAATTTTTGTTGCTATCGCAGTTGGTTTAGGCTTCCACTGCTACTTGATTTCAACTAACTCTCCCAGTAGAACCCTTTTTAACTTTGACTAACTCTATAAGTCTTGGTGTCTCATAAACTGGGTTGTCTGTCGCAAATTAGGGGAGTGACTCATTATCTAAGACAGCCATTGGTTTTTCAAATTAAAACTTTTGCTGTTTCTTGCGATGCAGCCTGATACAGATCATAATTGAATATTTGATAGAGAAATATTTCAGCATCGGCACGTCGCTAAGTTTGGTTAACGTTGCTTTTGTTTGTATCTTAAACAGTACTCATTTATTTCTCAAAAATAAAAATTGCATTTTGATTGGCAGTTTGCCATCGCACATATGGTGCCTCTACTATCAGTAAACATTAACTCGCCCTGAGTTTAGTTGATTCTTACTCTTAGTTCAGTTGACTCAGGGTGTGCTGATTAATTATATCACAATGCGTTGAATCAACTAAGAGTTGCGAGTTCTGATAGTCCCAAACACAGACTGAGTGATTCATCAACTCATTCTGAGTTAAAATTGACTCACTGAAATTTACAGTGTAACCGCTTTACGATACTTTGTCTCAGAGAAGTCGTGTTTAGATGGTTGTTCGGTTTGCTTCTAATTTGCAGGTGCCCTATTAATTATTGGTTAATTTCATATGCTGAACAGTGTGTTTTGGGGACGGCATTTTCCGTAACCGTTAAATTCGACAGGGCTAATAAGTATTATACTACAGTTGCTTGGCACTAGCAATTGCAACGCCTTTCATCTGCGGTCATTGTATTTGGATATATCATATATAATATATAAATATATATCACGAATAATGTTAAGTATATGCGACAAATATACGTTTTATATTCAAAAGTGGATCCAGATGGGGGCGGGGGCTTCCTACGTTACAATTTTTACCCTCAGATAATTTTTTGTAACAATTTTTTCCGCGGAATTTTTGTGTGAAAAATGGTAAGGTTCCAATCTTACAATTTTTTACAATTTTTTAAGCGGAATTTTTGTGTGATGAAATGGTAAGGTGCATATTTTACAATTTTTGCGTTTCATATCATTTGTCCCAGCCTGCCCCCATCAGAAATTTTTGGATCCGCCACTGTTTATATCATAGCCATAGAAATTCACAGCCACGAATAAATTTTATCACAGCCTTTGTGAAATATTTAATTTTCGCCCTCACCGCTTCAAATCAAAATACTTACACCGCCGGGCATTTCAAACCATTCGGTTGTGTGTGCATCCAAGACCCGTCTATTGCAGTGTCATCATAGCCAGTATGAACGGCCTGCCCCAGCAAACCTAACTCGTTTGCCCTGAAATCATTATGTTTTCAAAAATAAAAAGTAGTTTGCATGTTGCGTGTGAACCGGTGGTGAATCTTGGAATTTCTCACGTTCCGCAGTTGAATGCAATAACCGCATACACTACTAAACAACGGCTGGGTTTCTGAAATTTTACTTAAGTATTTACTAAGTTATACTTAAGCAATTAGTTAAGTTGACGATTTAAGTAAATACTTAAATTCCAAGAAAAATCAAATAAGCGCCAAAAGTCAGCCATTGTGGTAACAGAAAGTAACAGATATGCTTTATATTAAAATGGCACTGTAGTCTACAATTTTATTTAGACTAATGTTCGTATGTCTGAATGGTAAATTTGTAATTATCAAATTTAGTCAGCGACTTAAGTATTCAATTATCTGACGTACGCTTTTAAAAACGACAAAATGGTTAAAACAATTCAGAAACCCAGCCAATATGGTGCTACTGCAGTTTAGAGATCTGCTATATGCTGATTGCATGGTGGCAAAATGAACCTTATGCTGATACTGCGCATCGGCAAAACGCTGATGCATATGTAGTGCCTTGTTAAATTAATGAAAACATGAAAGAACCAAGATGTATGTGTATGATTTTGACGATCTTATAAGGCATAGAAACAGACTCACACTGGAGTTAATGGTGCAATGGCATGGCTCAGTGGTAGCGAGCTGGATTGAAAATTAGTCGGTCATGGGTCAAGAGATCGAAACCTCGTAAGAACTGCTCATGATTTTCAGCTGCAAACACTCAGAACTAAATACCGTCATACCCATAGCCTATGCAACTTATGACAAACCTGAAAATTGCATTGAGTGAACCCACACTTTTTTGTAGAAAAAAGACACTACAACAAACTACTGGCTGCAACTACGAAAAGGGAACAATGGATGCGGACCCCCGCATTCTAATACGTTCTCAATCCACCTGTCCAAAAATGATTCAACTGTACATTGCAAAAAATGGTGAGTAGTCAAAATACGATTCTGCCAGAGTCAAACGTACCACTGTTGACTCTGGCGGAGTCGTATTTTGACTCAGTTTGCGTAGTCCGGAAAAGCCCATTTCGGAAAGAGTCCATTTGACTCACCATTTTTTGCAGAGTATGAAAAGAATTCTAGTGCAGAAAATTTTTTCGTTCCATCACAATAAATCTTCTCGTCATGCCTTCTGTCTATTATTAATTACGGAGCCTGCTAAACTTAAATTGAACGATATCATAGTGGACTATGGCCATTTCATCAGGTTGGTAACCGGATATGCATTTTCGTGTATTTTGATCAGTATCCGTTTCCGGTCATCTTTTTGCTGTCCTCTTACGTTTTGATGTCAATACCTGTATGCTAAAAATTCGGACTGTTCCGTTGCCGTCTTAAACGCAGGCAGCGTTGCACGTATATGGTGACTTTTGCAAGCCGTAATTCCTGCCACATGAGTATAAGTTCCGATATGTTTATAGCAAATATTATTGCTTTTCGACGTCCAGCCATACGGACAGCCTAAAAATGCATGACGGCGATATAGCGGTGCTGGTTTCATTTTACCCCCATTTACACACAAAAATTGTGTTAAAATTTCAAGACTCCTTATGCATTCTAAATTTTCAAAACAAACAGTGAATCTCATAACCTATTAATCGTTGTTAAAAATTCTCAGACAAATTCGTGCACGAAATGCTTAAAACATAATTATTTGGGTGAAAGAAAATAACGTTGCGGATTTACTAGATACGAATTTATAACTTGTAAAGTTGAATTGTTTGAAATTGATCAATTATAATTTTTTTGCGTTAATCTGTTTAAACTATAATTGATTCAGTCTTAAAGGTGTATATAATAATCGAATTTTAGCCAGAATTCGATTTAAGCTTATGTTCGGTTAGTTTTATATTGGACGATCTCCGGCTGCAACATTAAGGTATTCGGTTGAACTAAAGCTCAAAATTTTAGAGGCCAACGTCTCAAGCGAATGTTCGCCGTTATAACTTTTGTGTTGAAAATCAGTAATTCTTAAATTTCATACTGTGGTGAAAGTTGTTGAAAAAATTTTAAAAATTAAAAAATGATAAAAACTAAAAAAAGCGAGAACAGACGAGTTCATTTTATAAAAAAGTTGGATTTTAAAATAAAAAGTTGAATGTAAGCATCACAAAATGGTGAGCCCGACGAACCAATTCGCATGGAGCAAAATGTTATTAAAGCTAGTTTTTATTTTGCGATGACAAATAAAACAGGACTGTACAATTAAATTTGATGATCAGAACGATTCGTTTCACACTTTTAAACGCAATGGCAATAATGTTGACTTTCAAGCGAACAAACTTCATAATTGCAGACGTTTTACAACCAATTATTGGTTATGATTTTTTGAGCCATTTTCGATTATGTATAGATAGCCACAACAATAAATTACTATATTCTCAGAATTCAATATCGAACACTAAGACAAAATCAGGTTCAGTTTCAAGTCTGTAAATACCATCAGGCTTCCAAACACAGAGCAAAAAAGAATTGAGTTGCTTTGTGAGCAATTTTCTGAATTTTCAAAGAAATTGATGGTAATCAACGAGTATGTCACAATATTCGCCATCATATTGTCACATCTGGCCCTCCATGTTTTGCGAGGCCACGTGAACTTTTTGGCGAAAAATTGAAGATAGCACAAGAATATTTTTCAAATTGGAGAAACAAGGTATCGTTTATCGTGGAGAATCACCATGGGCCACTCCACTACACCTTGCACCTAAAAATGATCCTGATCTTCCGTGGAGACCTTGTGGTGACTACCGCGAACTAAACAAACAAACCGTACCAGATCGCTATCCCATGCCAATTTGAATGACATAACAAATAACCTTCAAAGATGTACAATATTTTCAAAGCTTGACTTAGTATCAGCATTTAACCAAATACCAATTACAACAGAAGATCAACCAAAAACTGCCATATGTACACCATTTGGTATGATCATTTTCAAACGCATGCCATTCGGTTTGAGAAATACTTCCCAAACTTTTCCGCGTTTAATGGATTCAACACTATCAGGTATGTCTTTTGCAAAATGCTATAATGATGATATTAAAGTTGCTAGTAAAAATGAAACAGAGCATTTACACCACTTACAACTTTTAGAAACTGAAGCTACGAAAATGTGAATTTTTCTCTTAACAAGTTAATTTCCTGGTATTGAAATTTCTAAAAAGGGTTTCAAACCCCAGCTGTGCAAAAGATCAAAGCAATCTAAGAATATCAACAACCAAATAATTTGAATGAACGAAAAACGTTCCTGGTATGGCCAGTTTGTATGACCGTTTTGATCCACATTTTTCGACAATATCAACTCCATTAACAAGCCTGATTCGCAACTACAAAAAGAGAAGTATGCAAAAAATATATTGGACAAATGAAACAACATCAGCATTTGAAAATCTGAAAAAAGCGTTACAAAATTGCATCACTTTAGCATTTCCGATGTAAGGCGCAAAAATTGAACTGATAACAGACGCCTCACTTTTTGCTGCTGGTGGAGTTTTGCAACAAATTATTAATAATCAAAAACAACCACTTGCATTTTTTCAACAAAATTTTCTCCGAACGAAACTCGAAAATCGACTTTTGACACAGAACTACTGTCGATATACCTAAACCTAAAACATTTTAGCAGGTTACTGGGCATGCCGTTTACAATTAAAACCGACCACAAACTACTTCTTCATCTGTTAAGTTTAAAAAAAACAACCCCACAGCAAGCTCGGTGGATTTCATATATCTCAGAATTCAACTGCTCTTTCGAACATGTATCTGATCACGAAAATGTCGTAGCCGACGCTCTATCAAGATCTATTTCATCAACAGTGTTATCCAATCACACTTTAAGCGATGAACAACAAAAAGTAACGAACTCTTAGAATTGATTAACAGAACAAGCTTGCCGGTAAAAAAGTACACCACAATAACAAATACCTTTATTATGACCACTCAACAGATATATTGAGACGTTATTTCCCAAACAACTTCGCAAATCAGTTTTTGATGATGTGCACAACTTAGCTCATGCTTTCACAAAAGCAACATTTCGAATGATTGCAAAACGATACATTTGGCCAAGTATGCGAAAGGACGTCACTCTTTGGTCAAAATGTTGTACAGATTGCCAATGCAGCAAAATTATTCGACACACAAAACCACCAATTACAACAATACCTACAGTTGCAAGATTCGACACTGTACATATAGATATAATGGGCAAGCTTCCTCCATCGAAAGGCTTTCAATATTTGGTAACAATAATTGATCGTTTCACAGGTTGGATAGAAGTTATACCTGTATCAAATACATCTGCAGAAAATGTCGCTAACGTTTTTATTTCAAAATGGGTTAGTCGGTTTGGTGTTCCGCGCATAATTATGACCGATCGTGGTTCAGTGTTTGAATCGCAAATTTGGAGTGAATTTATGAATAAATTGGGCATCAAACGTCAACGTACGACAACTTATCACCAACAAAGTAATGATTTAGTTGAAAGACTACATAGAACGCTCAAAGATGCTATACGTGCCAATGTTACACAAAAAGACCTGGTTTGGCGCACCTCCACTGATATTGTTAGGTATTCCCTCTACAATTAATAGTTCAGGTTTTAGTGCTAACACGTTCATATAAGTCAAACATTTATCTCCGCAAACTCTACAGCAATGCAAGCAAGTTTGGTTGCGACGGGAAAATGTTAAATCTCTCGAACCAAGATACATCGGTCCCTATAAACTTTTATCATTGGAACAAAAACTGGCAACATTCTTCATTTGTGGTAAGGAAGTAAAAGTCTCTATAAATGGAATAAAACCAGCGTTCACTTTAAATTTTGTCGAAACAAGTCAGTTACCTAAAGTACGTGATCACGAAACACAAACCTTTCACCATTATAAAACGGGAAGTGTTGTACTCGTAAAAACAAAGTATTATCCTTTGTGGCATGCGAAAATCGTGCCACTAAACGAAACCCCTCTTAACTCTTCTAAATAACCTCCAAATTCATTTCCAGTGCTTCTATTTGGTCGAAATCAATATTGCTATGTAACCACCGATAACATTGATCAATATTGTAGGGACAAGTTGAGAAACCACAGAACATTTTTAAATGCTAAGAAATGCGCTGACAGTTATCTGAGAAATCCAAAAAAGAAGTGCCTTCGATTCAGCTTCAATTGCGAAGGGGAGGTATGTGGTGAAAGCTCTTGCAAAGAATTTTAAAAATTTTAGAAAAATGATAAAAACGAAAAAAGCGAGAACAGACGAGGTTTATTTTATAAAAAAGTTTGATTTTAAAATAAAAAAGTTGAATGTAAGCATCAGATATACATATTTGTCTTTACAAACGTTTATGAAATAAATTTTTAAATTTCAAACTTTCAGATTTGAAAAATTTCAAACTTATATTTTTGGAATATATCGCAATTCTATTGTCTGGGTTTTAGACCTATATGTAGCAGGTCGCTACTTATAGAGGCGTTATAAATAGTTTAAAATTTCAGAAACGGTGTCTTAGATATAAAACAATTATTTCTGTGTGAACTTAAAAATTCGTTTTGAAATTAATTATGAGTAAAAAAAGTAAAATTTACCATTGCACGCTTTATAAAGTGGAATTTGACAAACAGTTCGATACGATGTACTTCCGACCGGAACATCTTCCCAGGTATTAGCAGTTGTGCGAACGACATAATGCTCAACTCCCCCATAATTATCCGGAGCAGACGTCCACGATGTGAACGGTAGTTGACACCGTGAGCCGTCAATTTCATAAAACAAAAATGTTCCCTCACTGTCGACATCGGTGCCTCCCAACCAAGACATTGCACCGGATAAACCTAATTCTGTGAGGACGTCAAGATATTTTTGATAATCAGTTTGATGACGAAATACTGACAATCTTGCATTTGCGTTTTGGTTCGCACATTCGGTTTCTGCTCCAGTCGCAGTATAGCCAGTGCCCAAATCTTTGTAACATGCATCGGTTTTGTCAATCCATCCTGCTGGGCAACCTAAAATCTAATTTTTATTGTAAATCACGCAAATATACACACATATGATATAATTGCTTCACTATATCAACGTGAAACTGTATTTAACGATTAATGTACGCAACGATGTATATTTATGAACCTTTTGGCCACTGTTACTTTTAAGGCCGCAACAGTAGATTAAGCGTATTCCTAAGTCTAAGCCTATACAAAAATGTGTTCCTAAGCCTAAGCCTAAGCCTGAGCAAAAAATGTAATCTGGAATCCAAACCTACTTTTTACAGACCCACCAGAAACCTGGACGCCCCTTAAAGTAACATGGGCCAACTTTTCTAACCCTGAGCCTTAGCTTCAGCGTTTAGGATAAGCTTATAAGCCTAAACCTAGCCCTAAGCGTAAGCCTAAATAAAAAAATTAGTCTAACGCATAAGCACTGCGCAACAAGATTGACGTAATTTTAGTCTAAAATTTTGGTCTTAATCCATGTTGCTGAGTGATGATGTGGGTGCCACACGGACCGGCCCCAAATTCTTCAGCGGTCTGATCCGTTCAATGTTGTGGTCTGGTCCGGACAAATTCGGGCCGGTTACGAGCTTGATGTTCAAGCCTGACAAACATTGACGTGTTACGATTGCATACACGAGTAAGGATTGTGATATACTCGCAGAGCGCCACTGGATGCCGCCCCGTGCCGTTGCGGGCCGGCTCGCAGCACAATTCATTCAAGCTTGTTACACGCTATTGAATAGAGTTTACCCATGTTGTTGTTAGCAACGTAAGCGGCACCCGGGTGCTCGCGGTTAGTATAGCGTAACCCTTAATAACCAGCGCGCCTTACACAATTTTTGCGTATGCATCGTAAACGGTATAATATATAGGATAATACCATAACAGCTTAATAATACAAAGAGTCGATGATGCATACTTCAACAAGAGTATATAACTGGGTGCATTCTGTGTACAAAATAATGTACTCAGCGGGCGTTGCGTTTTTGCCCAAGCCTCTCTTATTTGTGGGGGGGGGGGTAAATTTGTGCAGTTCAAGACAATTCGTGGCCTTAGAGGAACAAAAAACAGCGCCCCTTACGTTGTTAACAAAACTGTCATTTTTACAGAACCGTTGTGTTTCGTATTGCGTCGATCCCTCTTAAATGAGGGGGGTAAGCGAAAAATCCAACGCGTGCCGGTAGTTTTCGTTCCATATATTTTTCGGTCAGTTGCACACTCTTGTTTTGGGTCATTATGGGCTCTTGATAATAGCAAGCGTGCATGATACAAGAGTATGCAACTGTTCGAGTTCTGCATTGCACAAAGTTTATCCAGCAAGCGTCACGTTTTTGACCGACACCCCTTATTTAAAGGCAGTCATCTTAAAATCTCTTAAGCAGGTGCGTCCTCCGTCTCCCTGACCCTTTCAGGAGTTGCTTGTTTAAAAACAATTGACATACCGCAAATGTCATACGAATGTTTGTGGCAAAATCCTTGAGTGACATGCGTAGCTCGAATATCATTCAGACCGGTGCCGGCATAACTGGTAGATAATTCGTTTTCAATCACTCCAGAGTTCGGCTCGCCTGGCATCCAAGAATGTATGTACGATTTACAGTAGCCAAATTCGGATAAGCTGGACTCAGCAATAAATGTCCCATCTTTAATTTCATCGCTACCCATGATGTAAAGCCAAACCGCATTTCCGATCGCATTTCTGTAACCAGAAAATTATTTTATCGACAACACACACTTGTACGTTTAGAAACGACTAAGTCTAAGCCTAAGCCTAAGCCTAAGCGTAAGAATGAGAATATTCCGAAGCCTAAGCCTAAGATTAAGCCAATCAAAAAATTAGTATAAAGCTTAAGCTTAAAAAAGTTCCACCCCTGATGTTTATATGGGCCACTTAATTAAATATGGTTGAAGTGTTTAAAATTCAATTTTTTCAAATATTTCTGAAAGCAAAAAACAGCAAAGTTAAATTGTGTCATTAATGAAAATCGGGCAGCATCTGTGACTCAGGACTCACCGTCACCCGTGACTAATTTGACGCATTAGGGTTGCGCTATACTGTTTAATTATTTTATGCCGTCTGATGCCGTCTGTTACCCGTACGGTGCCGTCCGCCACTGTTTGGCACCATACAGCATCGTTTCTGAGTAGTTCATGTACGATACCCCACGATGACAGACGGTGCCGCGCACACTTAAACAACGAATCTTTTTCAAAATAGCCTGGATTTATTAGAATTTAACAAAATGGAGTGGAAAACAGTTGGATGACTTCAAAGTTCGAAAGTTGCTAAAGGCAATGACCTATGAAAGTGATATCCTGAGCCTCATGAAAACTAACAAATATCCTGTAACAACTATTTGACCTCTTGCACACTCCCCCCATGTTTCAGAATTAACGCTTAGTTCAGGCTTAGCTAAATGCTCAGAAAAAAGCTTAGGCTTTGGCTTAGAAAAGCATTTCCCGAGCCCTAAACCCAAGTGCGAGCCTAATCCTAAGCCTTCGGAGGAGGGGCGCAGTGTACGAGAGCCAATGTTTGTATATAAAAAAACATCCGACACCCATCAATATTAATATTTTCACGAACGTAATGAGATAATTAACCTGAAAACACAAACCTGGCATCAACATATTCTTGCATTTCGCCAGAATCTCGTATGGCTGGCACAGTAACATCGGAGCCATACAATGCGCATGCGGCGACAACGTTGTTATGGTCGTAAACTGCATCGGGCAATCGCAACCAACACGAAGTTGCAGTTGCGTGCCATCCAGATGGACAGGCTGTTGAAGTAAATTAAAGTTTATATTCTTGAAACCGAAAATATGATTTCGAACCGGGCCATTGGCCAATTAACCTTGCTACGGGTGGCTAAAACTATTTTAGGAGGGACATACAAAGTTTTGGGTTGGCTTGAAGGCAGATTAAATGTTTCATGGGTGAAATTTTTCTTTGGGTGGCTGAGGCTCTCTGGTTGCCGGTCTGACTATGGACCTGGTTTGAAAGGGTCATTAAATGCCATAAACTGTGTTCAGTGGAGTCTACAAAGAGACCAGATCGTAGAGAGGATGTCAAAATTTCTGGAGGGATACAGACGAGAAAAAGATACGTTTAGAGGGTTTAGAATAATAACCGGCACTGGTTCTATAATGCAGTTATGACGCCCCGAATCTAAATCGTAATTACGAAACTGTTTGGGCTGAGTCGGGCATTATATACCAAGTTCTATCGCTCTAAAAATAATAAAATTAAGAATTTCTAAAAAGATTTTGTTGAAGCCGGAGAGGAAACTGGAAGCGACACGTAATTAGGCAGTTGAAATGGTGTTTAACGTACTGATTTCAGATAATATCTGTGAGACGTTTTTATATCTTTTATTTTTTACAAAATATCGGTAATTTTTTTGCTAAAAATTGTGCCAAAAGTTAAAACGAAACGAATCAAACAAAATAAATCTTGGTTAAAATGTGCAAAGTTTTATTACCAAATTTACGGAACCTCCGGCAGAAATTTTACCTGAGCTGGAGCCCGAAATCAATTTTCTGCCGGAGCAGGAGTTTGACCTCCGGTTGTACGGTGATATTGGGCGCATACCGTTTCCATTTAGTTGCTCACAGTATAAGTCTATGAGGTAAGGGTTAAACCCAAGTTTATATGAAACTGCTCGTAACACTAAGCCTAAAGCTGAAGTCAAATTTACTGATTACATTGGCAAAATCACAGACGGGTTGTTTTATACTTTTGCCTTAATAAGTTAAGATTTAGGCTTAATAGGTTAGCCAATAGTTTAGGCTTAGAAACAGGCAACATCTTTCCTTAACCTAAAACCTAAATCCAAAGCGTGCTTGATAAGTGCATGAGAGCGCAGATGTTTTATTTGCAATTTTTCAATAGCAAGTGAATCTTTCGAAACTGGTGGTTGCTGCTGTATAAATTTGTTTTAGGATATTGATCTTCTATAAGCTGACCCCTCGAAATATGTATGGCAGTTTATAAGCATATTCCTAAGTCTAAGCTTTAGACTGACTGTTTTTGGCTTGGCTTAGGTTTTTATAAGCATATTACTAAGTCTAAGCCTTAGCCTAAACCTAAGCCAAGCAAAAAAATTCTAAAGCTTAAGCTTACTCTATTGCAGTCCCACAGAAAAACGTTCCGCCCCTGATCTTTACATGGGTCGAAGCAAACAATATGCCAAGTGAAATCTTAGCACTAAATCTTAATACAAAATTTTGGTTCTGATATCTGTCGGAAGCCACGGCCTGAATGCCCGCAGTGAATGCGCCAGTAATCGAGCGGTCCAATTTACTTGCGAGACGTTTCGTTCGTCGCAATATCCTTTCTCGCCCGTGGTCATTTCGTGTCATCGAAGAGTTTTTGACCGCCACTTTGGTGAACAAAGTCGATGAGCTGTTTGTTGCATTTTCCATTTGCACAAACCGTTTTTTGCGTTTGTTTTTTGCTTGATCGCTATTTGAAATTTGATTGGCCAGCTGTTCGTATGCCGAATTCTAAAATTTTACAGAAAAATAAGTTGTCAAATTGCACTGGCCTAAATTTTTAAAATTACTGTTGTGATTCAAATTTCTCTGAAGTGACAGAATAAATATCAGTCCTCTCAGTGTTAATTGGGTCACTACAATACACCGACATAAATTTTAAATTTTTCACAGATCAATAATATGCTTGTATATGCTTTAAATTTAACAAATGCCTTCATCGATAATGAATGTTTGTCTCCTTAATACCAGCCAACGAGTATTTTGAGGCCAGTAGAAAGGTAAATATGAAAGACAGACTAAAGCAGTTTTTCATCAGCCACAACAAAAAAATTGGCAGTGTGGAAAGCCATAAATATATTTTACAAAAACGCGAAATTTTACGTAAATTTCTTTGCGCTTTAATGGAACTCAACAAATTTAATTTGTTTAAATTTCATCCTTCAACAAGTTATAACTGAAGTTATTTCTGCATTCCACTACACGTTTACCGGTTATGCATGCCATTCCGGAGTTGATGTTTCAAAATTAACTCGTGTACAGGAACTGTCTACCGCAATATTCAACAATATTTCAACATTAACTTTAATGTGTTAAACTATTGCACATGTATACTAAAACGCACAATTATACGAGTAGATGACACGTCATGTACGTTCGAGGCCAAATACGTCAGTTGGAAACTTGTTAAAACTTATCAGTCTAAATTTTAACGTTTTACTAAACCATAGATTAGAAATTTATCAATTTCTCGTAAATGTTAATTTTCATCACTCTCGGAATTGCATGAAATTGATTGATTTAAATTTAACGCATACGGAATATGTTCCTCAGCTGGTTTCGCGCAGTACTAAACGTGTAAATACAATTTGGTGTAGATACAATTTATATTAAATTTGTTTCAACATTTATACATAAGTTCAAATTTTCACGTTTTCATTAGCGTGCATTGCTTAACTTTGTGCGACAGCAGGAATACAACTTTGATATTTGTTACGACTCACTGAGACGTTCACTGTGTAATGCAATCTTTACACTGCAGTTAAAATATAAAATAAAATTAAACACGCGATTAATTGCAAAATTTTAATTTTATAACGGTTGTATAACCGGTAGTTGTTTTTGAGCATGTATATCAAAATTGAACAAATTTCAAAATTAGCTTATTGCAATCAATACCAATTTTGTCGACAATGTCACATTCATTATTGTGGCTGATGCATTAGAAAGCAAGCACGCGCAAGATTTTTTTCAAGGCGACCCAAAAAAATTTGAGTGTCAAAACATACCAATGCCGCTAGTTCCGGTACCGCACCAAGCGCGTTACTTTTATACGGATTAATGTTGCATAATGTGACTGCAGGAAACGGTAGAGAGCCGCCTTTGAGCTGAAATAACACCTGACGAAATAAAATCATTACGGCCAGTATACTTTGAGGGGCGTGACAGTAGTATAAGAACAATCATAAATCTAGGCCTCAGTGAAAGCAGACGCCTGTAACTAAAGCTTAAGCCCACAACAAAAATAGTCTAAATCTTAAGCTTACTCTATTGCAATCTCGTGAAAAAATGGTACGCCTCTCAGAAATAGGTAAACACACTAGACCAAATTAGATTGGTTTGGAGGACATTCTAGGTGAAACTACTTAGAGGGCGCTATGCTTTTGACGACGTGCGGCGACGTCTGTCACCGTACGTCAGCGTCCGTATCGCGCGTGAATTGCTCGCGTACTATGCCGTATGGTGACAGACGGAGGCGGGCGGCGCCGCACGACAATTATAATATCACCCTCGTGTTGAGTGTAAAAATTTTCGATCAATTTTTTTAAATACTTCATGTCAGTTCCACGTTACCATTGGGTTGGGTTGCACATAAATTGTCCGCCCTGTTTATTTTCCGTGGACAGAATAGATTATCGCAGTAACTCTGAACGGACACAATTTTAGCTAGCTACTGCGTCCATGCATAGTTTCGTTTTCCCCAAAATGTCCACATATAGTTTTCGTTTTGAAAAAATGTCCGCATACCAAAAGTAAGAGCTATATTAAAAATTTCCCGTCAAAATTTAAATTTTCCTACCAAAATTTGAATTTTCTCACCAAGTTTTTAATTTTCCCGCCAAAATTTGAATTTTCCCGCCCAAATTCTAATTTCCTGCCAAAATCAATTTTCAAGCCAAAATTAAAATTTGCCGCCAAAATTTGAATTTTCCCGCCATAATTTGAATTTTCCCGCCAAAATTTGAATTACCCGCCAAAATTTGTATTTTCCAGCTGTAATTTGAATCTCCTGCCAAAACTTGAATTTCTGTCAAGATTTAAATTTCGCGCCAAAATTAAAAATTTCCTGCAAAAATATGAGTTTCCGCCAAAATTTGAATTTTATACCAAAAAATTAATTTTCCCAGCAAAATTTAATTTTCGCGCCAAAATATGAATTTGCCACCAAAATTTGAATTTTCCCGCCAAAATCACAGTGGAAAAACACGCATTACAGACAGGTTTCTGTTCTTTCAAATATGTCAAATATCTTATATTTGCGTCCGAACGTGTTTTATTTCTATACTTTGAAATTTTACAGATGACTTAGATGGACATTAAAAAACATCTTAAATAAATCAACTGTTGTCCCGGTAAAATGGGACGGACTATAAGGTAGCATTGGTCAAAGTTCCTATACTTTGAAATTTTACAGAAGACTTAGAGGAACATTAAAAAACATCTTAAATAAATCAACTGTTGTCCCGGTAAAATGGGACGGACTATAAGGTAGCATTGATCAAAGTTCCTATACTTTGAAATTTTACAGAAGACTTAGAGGAACATTAAAAACATCTTAAATAAATCAACAATTAACAACATTGTTAGTTTTTTACAAGCAAATTGGACTTCAATATTGCAGGATATGTGAAAATTATGATGAAATTGGAGTTGGTTATACCCGTTGTTAGGCGTATAAATTTTGAGTTTAGAGAAATATATTTTTAACGAAATATCAATAAATAATTGCTTTTCGGATTGCCAGGGGGGTGGGGGACAGTTGCCCGTAGTATCCTAGTGGAAGATTATAGGGAGGTGTATCACTGATTAATATCAATCTGAATTCATTGTGGCATTCGTTTGATTTTAGTTGAAAGTTGGGCGGAAAAATGATGACAAAATATTCAACAAAATGTGACCAAATATGGTTCCAATTAGAGCAATTTCACCGGTAGTTCAACTGATCTTTTTTAATTCCAGGGCACCGATTTTGGTGTCCTTGGGCAGACAGACAAAAGGTGATATGAGGAAGAAATTCTTCCCTCGAAATTTGTGAACGCACTTTTATAGAATATAGAATATTATGCATCATCCACTTTTAGTTGCGTACACCAAGTTTAAAACGGCAACGCCTATTTCCTACTTCAATTCTTCAAAAGAAGGAGCGAAAGGAACCGGAATTTGAAACCTTTTTCAATATGCATTTAACATCCGGAGTATGACTAATTTCTCGCGGACTTGTTAACCAAAACAACTATTAGACATGGTTAATCGTCTTTTGGGAAACGAAATCATGGTTGTGATCTGACTGGTATCAAGCAAATTTGTTTTTAAGTTTTATTTACAGCCTTGTGGCGTTGTGGCTTAAACGTCGACGGAAAACAAACCTCTCGCAAAACTTCTTTTGGATACTGTAAAAATTTTGTAGTCGCCAAATACAAGTAATTCAAACAGCCAATGAATGCAACTGCGAAAATAAGCGCCCAAATGATTCGAGCTCTCGTACTGGGCGTTGATACTGCAATTACTAAGGCGTGCGTCGACGGTACAATTGAAACCATGGCGCCTATATTTAGCTTTTAAACTAAAAACAAATATTTGAATTATCAGACTTTAAAAAGAGTTGGATTAATTTGAACGTTTAACTTAGGTTCTTTTTTTCTAATGTACGCAGATTCAAGAATTTGTAAGCCTAAATTAGAATAATAAGGATTATTACTTTTAGGCCACGAATTCAGAATTTTAAAGTCCTGGAGCGAGCAAGAATGTTTGGATTCCGAGCAATGCATTGAGATCGCGGACGTCAATTTATTAGAAGAAAAGGTTTTCAGATTCGTACGGTCTGATACCTGACGGTGCTCGCAGAAACGTCGGAAAAGTTGGCGATTGGACGAGCCAACATAGCCTGATTCACAATCAGGACAGTTGAATTCGTATACGACATTAGAGCGCATATAGTCAGGAATACTATCTTTAAAAGAAAACATTTCAGAAATGCGATTACTAAAATAAAATATAATTCTAACTGAAAAGTTGCAATTAGAAAAACATTTCTTAAAGAGCTTATTTAGGCCTGCTTTTAATCTACCTGTATGAAATCCGAAGAACGGAAGTTTGAGTATCAAAGCACCACTAATTTTCATTTTATTTTTAACGGTAGAATATACAAACAGGTGGATGGAGTCGCTATTAAATTTCAATATTTGATTCGAATAAGTTTTCTTTCTGTACATTCCAGTCGAAAGTTGACCTGTCATTGGGTCCCTTGAGACCAGAATGTCAAGAAAGGGTAAAGAAGTTTCATTTTTAAGTTCCATAGTAAACTTAATTTTTTGATGCTGTGAATTTAAAAAAGTTAAAAAAGCGTTAGCGTTATCAATTGAATCGAAAATGGTAAAAGTATCATACACATATCGTCTATAAAATTTTGGACGAATATGTGGAGGAGCTTTGTTAATAGCTGCTGACTCAAAGTGGACCATAAAAACATTAGCAAGGCATGGCCCAAGCGGAGAGCCCATAGCGACTCTATCCACCTGTTTGTATATTCTACCGTTAAAAATAAAATGAAAATTAGTGGTGCTTTGATACTCAAACTTCCGTTCTTCGGATTTCATACAGGTAGATTAAAAGCAGGCCTAAATAAGCTCTTTAAGAAATGTTTTTCTAATTGCAACTTTTCAGTTAGAATTATATTTTATTTTGGTAATCGCATTTCTGAAATGTTTTCTTTTAAAGATAGTATTCCTGACTATATGCGCTCTAATGTCATATACGAATTCATCTGTCCTGATTGTGAATCATGCTATGTTGGCTCGTCCAATCGCCAACTTTTCCGACGTTTCTGTAAGCATCGTCAGGTATCAGACCGCACGAATTTGAAAACCTTTTCTTCCAATAAATTGTCGTCCGCGATTTCAATGCATTGCTCAGAATTCAAACACTCTTGTTCGCTTCAAGATTTTAAAATTCTGAATTCGTGGCCTAAAAGTAATAATCCTTATTATTCTAATTTACGCTTACAAATTCTTGAATCAGCGAGCATTAGAAAAAAGGAACCTAAGTTAAACGTTCAAATTAATCCAACTCTTTTTAAAATCTTTACTTAGTTCACTATGATACAATTGTATTTATCAGGCTTTGTTTATCCCATTTATATATATGGTTCTTTTTCTGTGTTTTTGTGTGTGTGTGTGTGTGTGTGTGTGTGTGTGTGTGTGTGTGTGTGTGTGTGTGTGTGTGTGTGTGTGTGTGTGTGTGTGTGTGTGTGTTTTTTTTTTTTTTTTTTTTTTTTTTTTTTGTTTTTTTTTTTTTTTTTTTAATCTATATATATATAGTATATATATATATATATATATGTATATATAAATATATAAATAAACATATATGTATGTATATATAAATATATCAAAATTCGACCCATGTAAAGATCAAGGGCGAAACGTTTTTCTGTCGGACTACAATAGAGTAAACTTAGCTTTAGACTATTTTTTGCTTGGCTTAGGCTTAGGCTTAGGAATATGCTTATAATACTGTTCCGCCCCTGTTCTTTACATTGGCCCAAATTTCTAATTTGCAAGGGATTATACAAGTCCGTAATCCCTAATAAGAGTCCTCAAGAGGATAGTTCTTACATTAAGAGTGTACATAAATAATCGAAATTTATGCATAATCTTGCGCTCTATGAATTAGAGTCTGCATCCCGCAAGAATTATTTGTTATAAACTTAAATGTCTTGTAAATCAGCGAAACTGTGTCTTATACTTCAGACATATCTGTCTTAAAAAATTTGTAGAATAAAATGTTGAATTTCCCAGTTATACAGACAGACTTTCAACAATCGTATCGCTGAAAATATTTCCGAATTTAAAGTCTGAAATTCAGGACATATATGTCAGGAGTCTGGTGTATATTAAGAATAAGCTAACAATGAAGCCAAGTGTTAGTATTTTCCGGAAAAAATTGGGTTGAGTCTGGCAAAAAATCTGCAAACAGGATTTGTAGTTTTATAATTTGTAACGGTTTCTGCAATATTTTGTCGCTGTTTTGCGAATAATTTTTGGAGATTATAATAAACAGTTGTTTCCGCTTTTTTTCCGTTTTTTGCCATCTCGGAAAAAACGGAAAAAAACTGAAAAAAAACCTTTTTTCCGTTGATTTTTCCAAGTACCCAACCCTGCCTAAGCCTAAGCCTAAGCACAAAATAGTTTACAGGTTAAACTTACTCTATTGCAGTGCTATCAGAAAAACGTTTCGCCCCTAATCTTTACATGAACCAAAGTTTGCAATAAATTAGGCGTACCGAATGCGGTATGACACAAAAAAACCCACTGGAGTTTGAATATTGTTGCCTAGTAGCAACATTTGTGGCCAATTTTTGGCAAACTTATATATTTTTAAAACTAATTAAAAGACCATATCTGGTGTACCTCCAACACCAATAAAGCTGCTTAATTAACTTGTGGTTCATTTAAGTGTTGCAATTTTGTTTTCTATTGTCCTGGGAGCTTACCCTTCTGAACTGTAATTGCAAGCACCAAATATTAAGTTATCAGCAAAAGTAATTGTTCAAGCATGAAGCTAAAAGTTATAAAACAAATAATGATAAATCGCAAAAAGTTGAAAATACAAATTTACATAATTTGTTGTCAAACTTTATATAATCACAATTGGTGCATAATAATGCCGAATGCAAGATACGGCCAGCACAATATTAACATAATTTACTTCCGAGTCACGAAAATCATTATAAATCGCTGTTTCGGTGGAAAGCGTACGATTGAAATTTTGTGTTGCATACAGTTGCACAGATGTCACTGCACCCAGCGCCTCTAAATCTTAACCCTTTCTCACATGAATATTTTCTATTTGCACTGAGACCTACTTTTATGCTAGGTTCGAACTCCAGTGACTGGAGTGGGAGGCGAATACCATCACCACTCAGCTATAGGAGCTTGACGCTCGAGCCCGAGGGCGCTCTCACGTCTTGTGGTGATTTAGTACTATGTATACGTGTTGCAATTGTTAAACACGGTGCGATATATACTATTTAACGCATATACACTGCGCTGAGTTGCATACAGGCAACTCAATGTGATAAGGGGTTAATAAATTATGGTATATGATTAGCCGGGGTCATATTCTTGAGAAAATGCTTGGCGTTGCCTGTGTGGGTCCTTGCTTTGTGAGAAATGTGTAGACATCCTCTGGCTTGGGATTTGTCTCTAACAGACGCATAGTGCGCTTTTTAATGAGTCGCTGTGTGCGGTGCCATGTGACGATTCGCGCCAATTTTCTGAGTTGGAGCTTTATGTTGCCTCTCACTACAACCGAATTGGGCATCGGACTTAAAGAAAGGGGGATGTATAGATGTCACTCCACCCAGCGCCTGCAAATCTTAGTAGAACTTGGTATATCGTTAGCCGGGGTGACATTCTTGATGGAATCTGTGAGCATTCGGGCTGTGCAGGAATTTTGGTATTATATCTGGGCGAGAAGACCCAGTACAATCTGGTGTCAACAGACACAGCTTTGACTCGAAAGGCTCTGAGCTAAAAAAGCAGACCTTGAAGCTTCGTTGTCCTAGAGAGTGGCTACATGTGTATGTGCACTAGTCGGAAAACCGGCGCAACTCGCAGACGTACACAGACCTTACGTATTGGTCCTGGGTAGGCTGTGAGTGCTCCGCAGCTTGAAATGCGCTGGAGGTGAACAATTTTTGGTCTGAAACAACGGTTGTTTATATGAAATATTGTTATGATCTCAATTTGGTTTAATTCAGATAATACTGTAAGAAGATTGGTGTTAGGTTACAATTCAGTGACAATTTCATCGTAACTATTCTAAAGCACTGAATTCCAGTCCGATTTTCGGTTTTGGCTGTGTGAAAATCTCTATAAAATTTCGATAACTATCGAAATTTCTAAAAGATAGCTACTTGAAAAGTAAACGTGTGTATTAGTATAGGCTTGCTTTGGGATTTTCTACATTGCAGTGTAGTTTAAAAGCTTGTGATGCGACATATGGTTCGAGTTGGAGTTTATTATTGCTGTCCGGACCAGGAAGGGGTTTTCTTGTTTCTTTTGTCTTTTGAATTCAGCGATTGATTACAGTTGTGGAGAGAGCCGGTGCGGGTTCCCGGTTTTATTTTTTAAATTTTACCTATTACCATTTTTACCATAACTTTGGTTTTTCCTCGCACTGTCAATTTTTCCTACCCACCGGATGGCGTGGGAAATAGCTTGCTACGGTGGACAGAAGTTTTATCCGGGGCACTAACGCGCTAGAAAATGAGTCTCCTAGCTCTGAATTGTTCCTTTCACAATAATTTTGTGTTTTGGGTATTGGCCGGCTTGTAGGCGACGATAAACTTTATCAGGTTATGATTCGACCAGTTTTGGAGTCAGGTAATAGCGATTGCGCTATAAGTGTAAGTTCGCTTCGAGCCTGAGATTGCAAACCCCATCCCGAACTTGAATGAACGGAGTAGCATAACTTGACTCTTTAGCCAATTTCGATCTATCACAAGGGGTACACGCCAAAGATGGGTGGCAAATATTTTTGTCCGGGGTAACCAACATAATAGGTAGATAATCCGACAAATTTTCCATCATAATTCAAAATTTGCCAACGGTAGGCGGCGCTAAAACTTTTAGATTTATACCAGTGGGGAATGTCTAGAACAGGGACGTAACATTACTATAAGCTTGTTTTCAACCGTAAGCGTAAGCCTACAGAAAAGCATATACCTAAGCCTAAGCTTTAGCATAAAATTTAGTCTAAAGCTTAAGCTTACTTTAGTCCCTAATTGATCTGAAGGCATTGCATATTGGCAGAAAACACTACTCTTGGGTCTTGTGTTTTGACAAACGCTAAAATGTGTTTATCAAAATAGAAACGTTTTTTTTATTTTGCTCTGATCGTATTGAAAGGCGCTGTTTGCAACTGTAAACGCTAAAAGTGTTTAAAATAGCTTTTATATTGACCGTGGTTCGTTTTATTAATAATGCCAAAATTTTAGCTATTTCTAATTATTACATAGCAGTAAATATATATTAAATATTTACAATCAAGGCTCTTCAACACATGTTCCTATTGAACTCGCACGCCGTGTCCAAAATCACAACGGAGTCTCTAATGTCTTAGGTTTTCTGAGTTAAATAGTCCTAATTCGATCATTAGCTGATCAAGAAGTGGTGGTATACGCTCTGTGTCACAAATTTTTTGTGTTCAAATGGTAAGATTCCTCCCTACCTTACCAATTATTCGCTCAGATATTTTTTTGCAAAATATACAATTTTTCCCTTCAGAATTTTTGTGATAAAATGATAAGGTTCGTGACTTACAATTTTTCGCTCTCCACGCCATAACTAGCATTTAGTGACAATTGCGTTTCATAACATTTGCCGACCCGCCCTCCGTCAAAAATTTCTGGATCCGCCTCTGATTGTGATATAGATTTTATAGTCAGTATGACTACTTGAATTGCATGAATAAAGTTGTTTTAAAACTGAGATATAACAAGCCGCAACACTTTCAGAGACGAATTTAATTATTTGGCTGTGGAGTCGATCTCAAGAATCTCCCACAGTTCTTGTAAGCTGAATGAACTGTGTAGGTTCAAGATTTAACAGATAAACAAGCCACAATATTCGCCTATACTATAGGATTCGGCTTAATATAACTTAAAAACTTGTTCATGTATTAATTATACTATTTTAATTGAGTAAGGCGATTAAAATTGAAAATCTTGTAATTTTAGTGGGGGCAGTTTGAAGTTTCTTCGCAAACAGTTTTAATTTTAATACAAAAGACAATATATTCGACTTTGACACATATTCTAATGCGAGGTTCACGCAAACATATTGGTGAATGTCATATATTCTATATTAACAGCAAACATGTTATGATATTCAGCAAAACAAATTCGGAGTATCATATGATATTCCTTTATGTAGTTTAAGACGTATCGTATGACAATCCGCCAAAATTTGAATTTTCCTGCCAAAATTTGAATTTTCTTTCCACATTTTGAATTTTTGTGCCAAAATTTAAATTGTCGCGCCAAAATTTAAAATTCCCGCCAAAATTTGAATTTTAACGCCAAAAATATAATTTTCCCGCCAAATTATAAATTTTCCCGCCAAAATTTATATTTCTCGCCATATTATTAGTATTATTTTCATTGTCTCGTAATATCATATGATATTAACGGCATATGTCTGTTCGTATCATATGATATTCCACCATACGCAAACCTAGTTATGCAACTGACTCAGTAGACATCTTTAAAATGATCATATGATATTGACAGACAATGAAGGAAATATCATATGATATTGAGAGACAAAACGTGACCGATACGTGATGTTAGCAGACAAAAACTGTTTTTGGAATATCATATTGAGTGTTATCACAGACAAAATGTTACCCAAAATATAGAACGTGACCCAGCTGCAACATTTATAACGTGAACCCCTGCATAACCATTTATATTTGAAGAATAAGACAAATCAGATGATATACTTGCGATTTTGATAACAAAATTTCTTAACTGTTTGATGCGATAGCATAAGTGCAATAAAAAAATTCGAAACAAGTGCACTGTAAATTCCAATCAGTTGATTAATCAACGGAGCTAGCGAACTGGTTATTTCTGAATTAATATCAGTAAACATTAGTTCACTCTGAGTTGAGTTGATTTTTACTCTGAGTTGAGTTGATTTTTACTCTGAGTTGAGTTGACTCTGGATGAGTTGATTGAATAAATCATAATGAATTGAATCAACTACAAATTGTGAGTTCAGATAGTCCTAACTCAGACTGAGTGATTCAACTCATTCTGAATTAAAATCCACTCACTTAAATTTAGAGTGTATAGCGAGCTTTCCTGAATAGAGTGCTTATATTATCAGCAACTAAAATCACAAACTGTGCTCGCGAAACAATACACAATGCGCTGTAATCGCAGCACAAAAGATCCTCAAAACGTGCCTGTGTTTTGGACTTGAGCGTCATAATCTTATCGTGGAGCAGTGACGGTAAACCTATGATATGATACTCGAAGTCTTGTCTGTCAATATCATACATGACATGTTTCAAAATATCCGCAAAATTGTGGTACGCTAGCGTAAATGACACGTAGAATGCCATATGAAACTGAAACGTGGGATTTTAATTATTTGTACTTAGTAATATATTCCGAGAACATTTCCGACACAAACAGTATCGTATAAGCTAATTAATCATTAAAAATAATTTAGGAATTCGGCTAATTTAAACGCTTTTGCGTTTTGCACATTATCTTTTAAAACATTATTTGTAAGTGGAGAAAGTCTGAAACAAGAAATCTGCCTGAACGGCAAATATACAATCATCGCGAATCAAACAAAGCAATGAAAAAACTTATAAATTGAATTTTTCTTGAAACTTCAAATTCAAAAACAATTATTTATACACCTGGCAGAAGGGAAACATACCATCTTCTCTATGTCTTCGCAGCCGGCATTTACTTCAAATATGACAAATTTTGACAATATTTGCATATTTAGGCTTCCCGTGAGCTGAAAAATCATTCCACGACCAAATTTAAATTTTTGAAAAATTGAGTTGCTGAGGTTCTAAAGTCCGCGTTTCGGACTGAGTAAAATTTGTAATTATTACACTATTCGAAACATTTTCGCTGGTCATAAATCGTTCTGTGTAAGTTGTGTATAAGCCTTTTAGTAAAAATCAATATAATCATTGAGTGCTAAAAATTCTACCAGAACAACTCGTGTCATTACGCAAAAATAGCATTTTTCTCAATTATATATCATAATAGCTATGGCCTATGTAAAAGCATCAGGGGCAGAATGCTTTTCTGGGGAACTAGAAAAGAGTAAGCTTAAGCTTTAGACTAATTTGTTGCTTGGCTTAGGCTTAGGCTTGGGCTTAGGCTTAGAAATATGCTTATTCTTACTCTTAGGCTTAGGTTTAGGCTAAGGGCCGGGATTCTCAAAACGTGATAGGCCCCATCATTGTATAGAAACACATATTTATAACTAGCTCTAGGCAAATCGTTTACTCGCACTAGCCTGGTTTGTAACAATATAGATTCTCAAATAATTATAGGGTATATATGTATAGATTGCAACCAATCTGCAATTAATCGATAACATATATACAAATAGGTTTGTTTCTAAATAAAGATAGCACTGATGCTAAATGTATATAGGGCACTTTTTACGTGCTTTGAACCTATCAATTGTATGAATGTAGTTGTAATTATAGCTGTTGTTTGTAAGCTACAAGTAGTAGAGGTTTACATAGCTTGTTCCTGCTAAGACTCGGATGTAGGTGCTGTTTAACAGCCTACTGTTTTGTATAATGTATATTCTCATTTAATTTCAACATTTTGTAGTAAAACGAGTTTAATTAAAACAAATTTTATATTTGCAAATTGTATTATTTTTGTTTTCCGAAACATAGATATACATGATAGAACACTTGTATATTAATAGACCAGTTGCCTATATCTGTAGCCACACACACGCACTGCATGTATTCTCAAACAACGTTCAGTTTACACGTTGAAACATCTACACATATAGAGCTTAAATTCTACAAACTTTAGGGAAAGTAATAGAAAAGGTTACCAAACGAATTTGGTGAATCGTTTTTTGGCTTCAGCCTACTCGTTTTCATAAACCAGCTTGACACCCTTTATGCGACAAAGTGTTTAATTTAAAGCGACTTGTGATTAACTCATTTGTGGTACGAATAACTTCAGCCAACCCACTACTCCGCACGATATTACTGGTCTTCAAAATCCTATAATTCAAATCAAACATCATTAAAAACACAACGTTGAACAGTAAACCCAAATATGTAACTAAAATAGTAAAGTTTTTAAAAATTATAGTAGAATATTTTAAAACAGTAAAACTTGAAACATTGAACACTTAATACAAAGTTAAAATTGACTGGTCAGTTGGTTTTTGTGACTTAATTACACTCATTTTTTTATTTTTTTAGGACTTAAGTACGTTATTGTGGCAGAGTTTATGCCAATTTACCGAACACAGTCTAAAACCAGAGTATACGCATCACTGGAGTACGAGCTTGCCAAGTACCATAATGACGAGTTTTATACGCGATTCCGCTTTGATAAAAGCTGCTTTTCTAAGCTTGTTCCAGCTTCTAGAACCGCACGTTGACCGCAGAGACGGCAGGAGATCATCAATTGAAACTATGTCGGCTGTCGCCATGGGCCCTTCGATTTTACGCAACTCAAAGCTTTCAAACTCTTACAGGCGATGTAGCAGGCGTTTCACAGCCCAGTGTTTGCAAGTAATCAAAAAATATTCAATAAATTGTTTTACTTTAAAGCCGTTGGGTTGTTTTTCAAAGCATTTTACCGTGCAAAAGCAATAAATACAAATTACTATGGAACGTTAAACGCTCACATCAACTTGTGCAGTTGGGCTGATCAGCTTAAATGCAGTCTTAAAATTTGAAATAATTTTCCGAATCATAACAACTGTTTCTAGCGCACTCTCGATGCTTGCTTGGTCGAAGTAGTTTGCTTCCCGACTGATTATAACAGCATAATTAGAACAAAACGCAACTTTTCCGCCAGTCGCAGGATTTCCGAACGTTATTGGACTTATAGACTGCATACATATTCCAATACAAGAACCAAAAGAAAATAAGTTCGAATACATAAACAGAAAAGGTGAGACATTTTCTAAAAATTTAACCTTTTCTCACATGAATATTTTCTATTTGGCCTGAGACCTACTTTTATGCTAGGATTAGAACTCCAGTGACTGGAGTGGGAGGCGTATACCATCACCACTCAGCTATAGGAGCTTGGCGCTCGAGCCCGAGGGGGCTCTCACGTCTTGTGGTGATTTAGTACTATGTTTACGTGTTGCAATTGTTAAACACGGTGCGATATATACTATTTAACGTATATACACTGCGCTGAGTTGCCTATAGGCAACTCAATGTGAGAAGGGGTTAATATATATCGAGTTAACGTAGAACCATGCCTATGTTTTTCGCAATTTCTCTATTGCAAATTAACCATCACAGATAATAATCAGTAATTTGCACGTTTAATAGAAACTACTGTAACGTAAAGTTTCTTAGTGACTATTTCAATTTTAGCTTTTCGCTGACCCACACACTAGTAAAACATATGCAACTGAACATTAACGAACATTTTGTAACCTGTGTCCTTGGAACATTACCGCCAAACTAAAATTTTTAGACCTAACAAACTAATCAACAATAGAAGTTTTTACAGGTTTCGTAAGTCGGAACGTCCAGTGTGTTGTGAATGATATCGGCCAAATCACAAATATTGTTGTCCGGCATCCAGGTTCAACGCACTACTCTTACATCTTAAAGACAATCGGATTTTATACATTCATAGAAAATAACATTGACTTGGGAATTATTTTCGGAGAGTCTGGATATCTGTGCCGTCCGTGGTTGCTGACACCACACCGCAGCCCTACAACTATAACTGAGGAAAGATCCAACATTCGCGAACTAGAATTCGCGTGAAAATGGTATTTGATCGTTGGAAACGCCGATTTGCATGCCTTTCAGTTCCATCAAGGCGTAATCTAGCGAACATTCCACTTGATATAAAGGGTTTTGTGGCTGTGCTCTACAATTTGACCATTAAAATACAATCAGCTCGAATTTTTTGGATCTGACCAAAATATTGAAGTGAATGAAGAAACTGGATCATATTGTGGATCTGGTACTTCTCGCAGACCTACATTACAAACAGAATATTTCAAAATTTTCACCAAAATCCTCATCTTGGGACATATAACACGTGTGCTTTTTGTAAGAAAAACGCCATAAATGTGCTGATAATTTACATGACTACTGCTTCAAGCTGTACCATAAGAATACTGATTCAAATAATATGACATGATTATGCATTTGAATATTCTACTGATATTTTACCGGCGCATTTGTCAGTTTCGTTCATTATTTCAACTGTTTGTTCTGACTTTAATTTGATTTTTCAGTGAAGATTTCGTCTAACAACCGTATCCCACTCATGGACAATGATCCAAATTTGGAACATCAAAAAAATTAAATTGGGTTTTGACATGGGCTGATAGAAATCGAGTTTTGGCTCGTGTTCAGTATTTTGGCTTGATATGTAAAATGGTAAATATGAATATTAAAGAAATTAATTCATTCCGGTCAAAAACGGGTTAATTGGAGCCGAAGATTGAGGTTCCAAAATCCGCAAAAAAACGCGAAATCGTGTTCCGGATATCTGAAATAGAAAATTTTATTTCAAATACACGGGTATATCCAGATATTAAATAGCGGTAAGAATTGCCGGATATCCGAATATGATAAAATATCCGATGCCCATCGCTAATGCCTATTGTTTCCAAGATTTTAACTAATTTTGATTGGAAAAACAAGCAATTTTAATAAATGATAGTTACTAGTAATTAGCATTTAGCATAAACCTCGAACTGTCAAACTTACGCCCTGAAAATGGGATTGGAAATTGTATTTGTTAAAAATTCTTGCGTAGAATTTGCCATAACACATTTTTAAAAACGTTCTTGTATATTTGCAACATATATTTCTTTCAAGATTGCCGCTAGCGAAAACAAGACTTACCGTTTGAGGGTGGTGACAATGAATAGCTAGCGTACATTGATCCTGTTAAATAAATACTTTTATTAGCGTTTGACGAAACGCGAAGTATTTTCTCGTCAATACAAACAGGGCTGGAACCGGTCCGGGCCAAGGTCCGCGGGCCAAAGCCGGGCTCTAACCCAAATGTTGGTTTCCCTGGTTTGGTAGAGAAAATCTGAAGCGTACAATTGGTTTGGCAAATGAGAAAGGTGGAAAATTCCAATGCCCGAATTTTTTCTGGTTTGGTAGGAAATTCGACCCATGCAAGGATCAGGAGAGGAACGTTTTTCTGTGGGACTAGATAAAAGTAAGCTTTAGGCTATTTTTTGCTTGGCTTAGGCTTAGGCTTAGGCTTAGGCTTATGCTTATAACACAGCTACGACCCTGTTTTTTGCATTGGCCTCCCAGGTTTGGTAGAAAAAATAGAAGCGTAAAATTTGTTTGGATAACGGGAAAAATGGAAAATTCAAACCCCTAAATTTTCATGGATTGGTTAACCGCTCGAACTTTTCCTGGTTTGGTTTTGGTAAAGAAAGTCGTGGGATTTATTGGAAAATCGGAAAACTAAAAAAATTCAAACGCCTAGATTTTCCTTAGTTTGGTGCTGAAATTTGAAGCGTAACTCACAAGGCACGCATTTATCAATCACAATGACTGTAGTATGACTCCAGCAAAATTTTTGCCAGTCTCAGCAATTTTAGCCGTGAATATTTTCTGTTGCAAAATTGTACCCTATAGTCAATTTATTTTAATTTTAGGAGTTTAAATTTTCAACTTGTCCCGTTTTCCAACCCAAACCCAAGCTTCAGATTTTTCTTATCAAACAAGGGGAAATCTAGGCATACTAATTTTCCAGATTTTCCGTTTTTCAAACAAAACCTGTGCTTCGGATTTTCCCTACCAACCCAGGGTTAAAATCTAGGCCTTTAATTTGTTCCGTTTTCCAGCCAAAACCTATGTTTCAAATTCTTCCTACCAACAAAGGGAAACATTGGAATTTTATTTTCCACTTCTCCGTTTTCCAACCAAAACATATGCTTCAGGTTCTTCCTACCATCTGCGGAAAATCTAGGCATTGAAATTTTCCACCTTTCCCGTTTTCCAACCAAAACCTATGCTTCAGACATTTCTTACCAACCAAAGGGAAACATGGGCATTTTAATTTTCTACTTTTCTCGTTTTCCAACCAAAACCTAAGCTTCAGATATTTGTTTGCAAACCAAGGAAAAATCTAGGCATTTTAATTCTCCACTTTTCACCTTTTCCAACCAAAGCCTATTCTTCAGATTTTCTCTACCAACCCAAAGTAAAATCTAGGCATTAAAAATTTTCCACTTTTTCCGTTATCCAACTAAAAACTATGTCCTACGCTTGAATTTTCCACTTTTCCCGCTTTTCGACGCGAACCACACATCCAAATGTTCCTGCCAAACCAACCAAGGTGTTCCTCGCAACCAGACTTAGAGAAACCCTATACGTTTAACTTTTCCAGTTTTCCAGGTTTCCGAACCTCGCCTGTACCTCTAATTTTTCCTACCAAACATGGGAATATCTGTAGACGTTTGATTATTCCTGTTTTTCCAGCCACACTTATACTTGTTCATTTTCCACCCCAAACAGCGGAAAATTTGGACGTCATACAGGAGTGGCTGCGCTGCACTCCTGGTCATCGATGTTCCACCGTGGAAAACTGGAAACACATGTGTTATACATTGACCCTTATGCCTGAGCCTTAGTCTTAAATCGTATCTTCAAAAATTTTTGAATGGACATATCTTCCCGCTGCCTATTTGTGTATACAGGAACCAAATCTAAATCCTTAAATTACAATCATTTGCACCAAATTGTAAACAAATAGTAAAAATAACGGAATTGGAAACGGATAGCGATTAAAACAACGGAAACGGAAAACGGATATGGAAGTATAAAAAATTCCAAAATGTTTCATTTTCTGTCAGCAACAAGTGAGGCGAGCATATATTCGCCGGTCTTTCAAAATTTTACAGAAAAAAACCGATGCATTGAAATTTTTAAGATTTTGAATCAATTTCGTAATTTTCATTTCTTATCGACCAATTGCAACATAGTTGTGATGAAAAATTGCGAGATATATACGTCAATTTATAACTGATTTTGAACGCAAAAATAACCAAAATTTTCGTTATTTCTATAACGGAAACGGACACCGATTTCGTCGGAAACGAATATCCGGTTTACGCCCTGATTTGCACCTATACTGATGTAAAAATAATTTTACTCCACGGTAGCAAAAAGAAACGGTGCCGGTTACAACCCTGAATACAACCGCTTTTGTCACAAGGCTAAAAATGTCCCATAATAATCATGTGTCAATATGGCTATCATCATCATGGCCAATGTATAGAACAGGGCTGGAACAGTAGTATGAGCATATTTCTAAGCCTAAACCTTAGCCAAAGCCTTAGGAAAACGTTCGGTTCCTGTTCTATACATGGGCTATTATCATCTGAGATAAATGAATAGTAATCCATCATCATGTGACATATCGGCTCATTTAGTACCAATACTATAAACTTTAATTTATTCAGTGAAATCATTTAAATATTTAATCTTAGGCATAATTGTTGTTGTAGTTACGGTAAATTTGAATATATTTCGTCTCAGTGTTTAGTTTCAATTTAAATAACCACACATAATTGACATGTTGAAGTATACAAGAATCGGGGGTGGGGGGAGTTGTTAAAACAGCGTTTTAAACTTAAAACCGTTTAGTTTAATTAAAATTGTCAACTTTTTTTCGCTTTATTGCGATTTGCTGGATAACTTCTCAAGATTCAAACGCTCTGCTACAAATGTTTTTCTGATAATTTTTAGTTGATGACCAGCTATTGGTTTAGCAGTACATCAGGATTACAGTTCAAAAACGGTATAATTTTCATATAAAATATTGCTTGCGAGCTGTTGTGGCGAATGAGAAAATTTTGCTTAAATGTCTTAAAATTCAGAAAATTACTTTAAAGCCTATTAAGTGTGTTTGTCTTGTCATTGCAAAAATTTCGGCATGAAATATATGGCACATTCTATCAACTTGTTGAAATATACACTGCAAGAAATGGTAATTCAAATTGACCCTCTCCGAAATAGGTTTTTCTAGATTTTACAAACTGAGTCAAATTCGACTCCGCCTGAGTCAAATTCGACCCACTGAGACACAAGTTTGACTCTGGCAGAGTCTAATTTGACTCAGATTGTGTAGTTCCGTGTAGCCAATTTCTGAGAGAATCAATTTGACAGACCATTTTTTGCAGTGTACAACTTTGTGTTTCAATGCATCAAAATGGTGACAAAAGCAACAACTGTGTGTGTATGGTTGTAACAAACAAAAATCGATTCTTTTAGGCACCTAAAATTAAAGTTTTTTGGACTCATTAATTTTTACCATCACCAAAACCCTACCGTAACCTTAGAAACTTGTACAAAATAGATTTTAAGGTTTTGTTAATCTTCACATGACAATAAAAGACACAAAGTAGCAAATACCTAGTAATCGCAATTAATTATTTATGCCAGTTTATATTATGGTTTCGAGTGTACAACCAGGTATATGAGTTTTTAATTAGTTTTAATATATTTAAAATCCAAAAAACTATCGGCAGATATCTGTTTTATCGCCAGGCAACAATATTTAAATATCGGCTCTGTTTGATTGTCGCAGCGAATTTTGGTACATAATAATTTGTTGCAATTTACATCATTTATAGTTTTAAATACCAGTTTAACTTTATTGACACACACCAGTAAATTGTCTTAAGGCCAAATTTTTGGCTCATGTAGAAAGATTAGGGGCGGAATGTTTTTCTTGGGGGAACCGCAGTAGAGTATAAGGTTAAGCTTTAGACTAATTTTTTGTTAGGTGTAAGCTCATTCTAAAACTTGGGCTTAGGAATTTGCTTGTAATTACTGTTAATACGGCTGTGCTCTTTACATTGGACGAATTTTTAGACATGTGTGCCCCAACTTCCTGGCATATATGTCTTGAATTTCAGACTTTAAATTCGTAATTTTTTCAGTGATACGATTGTTGAATGTTTGTCTGTATAACTGGGAAATTAAACATCATATTTACAAATTTTTTAAGTCAAATATGTCTGAAATATAAGACACAGTTTCGCTGATTTACAGGACATTTAAGTTTTTAACAAATTCTTCCGAAATGCAGACTTAATTTTATGGACAGGAAAATTACGCAAAAACTTTGATTATTTATCTAAAAATATAAACTACAAAGCACCTCGTTTATATGCATCAAACAAGAAACTTAGTTCAATTCATACATCTCTTGCAAGTTAGAAATTTGTGTCTTATAAATTAGCAACATTTATTTTGTTGAATATATGAAATTCGAGTTTATAATAGTAAAGAAAAAATTTACTGGTTTTTCCATAAATATTAATGTTTTGAATACTCTGTCTTATGAGCTTTCACAAGGATTTTTGGACTCTATGCATTTACGAACTCAAATATTGAGATAAACTCATCTTGACTCGAATTCAATTTAAGGACCTTGTTTAAAATATCCGAAACGCAATTATGCGTGTATTGGGTTTATGAACATCAATTTTCGTTTTTAAACGCTTGTGTTAACTGGTTGCTCTAGACGAAGTACCCTGACCCACAATGTGATTGTTTTATGAGCGTAAAACATACAATGATAAGGTCATTATTTATTCTGCAACTGCCTGAATAGCACTGACCTGGGTATTTGGTTTAGAAGATTGCTACTGACTAATAAATACTTGCGTTGGCTGCCTGAAATTGAACTGATTTGATTCGACTTTGTCTGATTAAACCACTGCCACAGAGATTCTATCGAAACTCAGCCTTCTACCGAACTATGCATATACATGAATTGTTTTACGTTCCAAGGAGAAAGAACCACATTGAAATATTCTTACGCAAGATCGGGCAAACAATCAACCCGTGTTTACTTCAAATGATGCCCCGCTGTTTATTGTCTAGACAGAACAACTATAAACCATAAATTTAGCACTTGACGCTACGTATTCGGCACAAATTTTTCACTGGGCTGATCTGGAGATTTATTTAAAAATACGAAGTTATTCTACAGATAAATGAGACTAAACTGAAGTTTTTAAATTTTGGCTTGTTTTAAAATCCAGTTTTTTAATCATCATGTAATAATCATCCAGAGATCTTGACTCAGAGTTGAATATGGAATTTCTTTTCGTCAACTCCAGCTCAATTTGTTTTTATCCGGATACACGTTTCATTTCGGATACATATCCGGATATTTTTCGTATCCGAATATCCTGATACGTATCCGAAATGCTATCACGTAAAAACAAAAGCACCGGGACTTGACGAAAAGCATATCGGAATATCCGGATATCCGGATATCCGCTGCCATATATAATAATTCAAGGACTAGTTAATTGACTCTAATATGTCATAATTCAAATAGTTATTTTTTATTTAAAAATTAAATTTATACGCCATGGTTTCCATCTCACCGTCAGCGCACGCGTTAGGAGTTGCTGTATCAACGCACCGTACTGGAACTCGAATCATTTGGGCGTTTATTTTCGCAGTTGCATTCATTGGCTGTTTGAATTACTTGTATTTGGCGACTACAAAATTTTTACAGTATCCAAAAGAAGTTTTGCGAGAGGTTTGTTTTCTGTCGACGTTTAAGCCACAACGCCACAAGGCTGTAAATAAAATTTAAAAACAACTTTGTTTGATACCAGTCAGATCACAACCATGATTTCGTTTCCCAGGAGACGATTAACCATGTCTAATAGTTGTTTTGGTTAACAAGTCCGCGAGAAATTAGTCATACTCCGGATGTTAAATGCATATTGAAAAAGGTTTCAAATTCCGGTTCCTTTCGCTCCTTCTTTTGAAGAATTGAAGTAGGACATAGGCGTTGCCGTTTTAAACTTGGTGTACGCAGCTAAAAGTGGATGATGCATAATATTCTATATTCTATAAAAGTGCGTTCACAAATTTCGAGGGAAGAATTTATTCCTCATATCACCTTTTGTCTGTCTGCCCAAGGACACCAAAATCGGTGCCCTGGAAAAAAAATCAGTTGAACTACCGGTGAAATTGCTCTAATTGGAACCATATTTTGTCACATTTTGTTGAATATTTTGTCATCATTTTTCCGCCCAACTTTCAACTAAAATCAAACGAATGCCACAATGAATTCAGATTGATATTAATCAGTGATACCCCTCCCTATAATCTTCCACTAGGATACTACGGGCAACTGTCCCCCACTCCCCTGGCAATCCGAAAAGCAATTATTTATGGATATTTCATTAAAAATATATTTTTCTGAAGTCAAAATTTATACACTTAACAACAGGTATAACCAACTCCAATTTCATCATAATTTTCACATATTCTGCAACATTGAAGTCCAATTTGCTTGTAAAAAACGAACAACGCTGTTAATTGCTTATTTATTTACACACAACAAATATAATTGGGACAGCTGGACAGTTGAACAGCAGGACACTTGGACAGCGGGACAACTGGACAAATGGGACAGCGGGACAGTTGGAACAGCAGGACAGTTGGCACAGATGGACAGCCGGGCCCACAACAAGAAAATCCTCCTCCACATAAAAAAATTTTCGTTAATTGGATTCTGAAGGGGACTGCTATCCCCCTTCTGACCCCCGCAAGTTCAGGGGTCCCTAAGTAGGATGGGGGCTGTCGCCCACAAACCCCCTTTACACCAAGCAATTCATTATTGAAATCCTTATTCTGCTCAGCTTCAACGTCCCTTTTACTGTGGTCAGGGGGTACTGCAACCCCCCTCCGCCCGAGAAAAGTAAACACTGTTCCTGCTGGACTACTTCCGCAGTATATATGATGGTCAGGGGTGCCAGGCTACTCCCCCTTAGAAAATGAAACACTGCCCCTACTACACCACATTCTCCGTACTAAATATATATTTATATATTATATGTTACATATATATTATATATATGGTTGTGCATATGTAAACAGGAGTGCATATGTTTGCACTCCTGATATATTGCTGTCTCGGGAAAATGGGAAGGTCTTTATCGTAACATGGGCCTGAACTTTTATTTAAGCGTAAACCGAACCGTTTTAAGTATTTCAAGAAAATTTTGATCGAAAATTTTTTACACTCAACACGAGGGTGATTTTATAATTGTCGTGCGGCGCCGTCCGCCACCGTCTGTCACCATACGGCATAGTACGCGAGCAATTCACGTACGATACGGACGGTGACAAACGTCGTCGAACGTCGTCAAAAGCATAGCGCCCTCTAAGTAGTTTCACCTAGAATGTCCTCCAAACCAGGCTAATGCGTCATCCACTTTATTTTGTGCCCGCCGTGTGGAAATTACACACGCCTCTTTCCAAGTACGGTTTTGCAAAATGGTAGCAACCGGAAATTGAATTTGAAAACTGTTTCAATTTTCCCCTATTA